>JAEIIU010043873.1:0-12590 GCA_018874675.1 Drosophila baimaii
ATGACTCCTTCACTGCGTTGCAAACATCATGGCAAATTTATAATACCCTCTGCAAGGGTATAAATATAATAAAAATATATATATCTAAATATTTCATCTTATCTCTTTGAGGTTTTTCCATTTTAAAGAGAGATACCTAACACATGTTAGATAAAATTAAGGAAAATACAACTTATTTTTAATATCAAACATATTCCTTAAATACATTCATTCTTAAATACATTTAAATTAGCTTAGAATAAATGTAAGGCTTATGTGAGTAGAGAGCTCTTTAACCCTATAATAATAGTAATATTATTTATATTATTATTTATTTATTATTTATTATATTTAGAAATATACTTTACATTATTTATAGTATTATTATCATTTAGAAATATATTTTATATACCTTTAGAAAATGATTTCTAAAATAAACACTTGATTCCAGCTTTGTGGTGAGTTCTAACGATGGTTTTATCATCCAGTGGTTACTTTATCTGGTTACAAAATTATATATAATTCCCTAAAATTCATTTTTAATTTAAAATAAAGCAGTTATACATAATTTCTTCGAGTGCCAGTCACTCGCCAAACTAGCTGTCTGTCATCTGTAGCTCACCTTGGCCGCAGCAACGGCAACATGTTCCTCCTGCAGTTATATGGTTAGTTGTCTTCCGTCACCCGTCCGCCTGTTGGCTGTCCCCATCCCCTTCAGCCCTCAGTCGCTCTGAGCCACCTGTCTACGTCAGGTCTAAGTGGCACGAACGGCACTCCAGGTAAGCACACCACCACCACCTCCCTTACCAACCACCCTCCTCGCCCCCCGCCATCACCTGGCCACACGTACGTAATTGTTCGCAAAAACTTTGCGTTAAGAAAATTATAGAAGAATGTGCCAGGGAAATTCATGGCTGGTTAAACTTTTTACATGAAAAGTGTACGAGTAGATAATGCAAAACAGTGCAAAAGTGTTGACCAAGCGATAAGGGGGGGAGGGGAGGAGAAGAAGAGAGGAAAAAAAGGAAAAAAGAAAATGGGAAATTGGCCCCAGAGTCGTTGAGTAAATTAGATGGACCAAGGCTTAAAACTCTGGCCAAATAAAATCATTGCCAGGCTCTCTAGTTAAAAGAGAGTGTCCTGGCACGTAGCATGGTGCCGCAATCCGTGCGGTGGGGCTTGATTAGCAGAGCTGCGGATATCAGAGTGTCTCTTTTTTGTGCATAATCTCTGCATTTGGTGTGGCTTTAATGCTTAAAAAAATGGGTAATAAGAATGCACCTCTTAAAGATACTTTTACCATTAAAAAACCTTATAGTTATAAGATACAAAACAAGTAAGGCTTATAGGAAACTCCAACCTCTACTCAATATATCCCTGAAATATGCTTAGTAAGAGGATTCCCCTTCCCCCAGATGAAAGCCAAGGAAAATCGATTCCAGCATCAAGCTAATTAAGTTAATTAAATTGCTCGACATGCGATTATTGCTGAATAATATCCAAAACACACACAGAGAGTCCTTCTAATTATCCCTCACAACTCTTGGTTCCGCCCCCTGAGTTTAAAGTCCATCCAAGCCGAATGCTTCCTCAACTCCAGAAGCCAATTAGATAATGACACATCCGACGCCTCCCGCTTCACATTCGCAAATAATTGTGTGTATCTCCATCTCTACATCTATCTGACAAATATGAATATGCACGGCTCAGTGGCATCCTCCGACTCTGACTACAAATCTCCGGGCAATACGAACAATCGAAACTTTGCAGCTTGGCACAGGATACAGGAGGAGCAAGTTGGTACAAACAACATGCTCGTGTAGCCACACTTTCACAGGAAACAACAACCAAAACACCAACAACTTGGACGCTTCCTTACAACACCTAAACGTTCCATTAAATTTACGTTTTACAGTTTTAAAACACACAAATTACCAGCTACATAAAACCAAAGAGTTACAAGCCATCGACCCAGGTGTGTGTGTGTGCTATATACTTTTTTTTTTGGGCTCAGGTTCAAGGGGGGGGGAGGTGCCAGGCTTAGGGCGTCTCCATGTGGAACACTGGGCGTGGCACAAACAACTTTATTGCAGCAAACTTGCCAAAGTTTCGTATTTGAAAATGATTTGTGCGCCAGGGGGGTAGAGTAGCATCCAGGGAGGGTGGCAGTGCGTGCGACATGCGGTAAAACTTTGTTGCCAAATAGCACACAACTACCAACAACAACAACGGCACAAACAAAGCCGACAACGAATTAAACAAATCGAAACTTTCAACCAAGCCTTAGGAGGAGGGAGTGTAAAAACGGGCCAAAACTGCAAGATCAAAGAGTTAACAAATCGATGTTGTAAGCCCAACAAATTTGTCGAGTTTATGGAAGGCACACACCTGTCGTGTAATCCCTCTCGTCAGGGCTTCGTCAGGGGTCGTCAATCAGACAACAGACTTATGGCATTTCCAAATGCATTTCCTGGCTACTCCTGCCACTCTTTGGCACCTTTATAACCACCACTTATAACCCCATTTTTAATGCCAACTTATATCCTGGTTAGAAGCCATAATTTAAGCTTTAATTTTCCTATTTCTTACCACTCACACTCTCCAAGGACTTTACCTGATTATAGTGTTGGCCCCAGGACAAAGCATCTCCCAGCTTAGCAATCAAAGCTATCTGGCCTTTGGTCTAGGCCACAATTAACGAAATAATAAATAAATTAAGTTCGACTGGAACTACCGACTACTGACCGAATCAATGGAGAGCCTCAATAAATAAGCAAAGGGCCAAAAGTCCGATTTGGCCAAGTAAACCTAAGGCTGGGGAAGAACAAAAACGAAGGACCTAGCACACAAACACACACAGCAAGCACACACACACAAAGGACACACACAGCAAGCAAACACACACAGGACACACACACACACAGGACACACACAGGGATACACACTCATTGGATCGTCGAAGGGAATCCCATTGCATTGGTGACCCGCATTAATCACATATGTAAGTCGACCCAAAGCGCAAAGCCCGAAAACCCGACAATAACCAAAATGGCCCACACACACACAAGCACACACAAACACACAGCAAGAGAGTGTGTGCCATAGGAACGGGCTCAGATGTCGCACCATTACATCCAATAACAAATCGCAACGAAATCGCAACGAATCGAATTTAAAAGCGAATTACAATCAAATGTAATTAAGCACTGAGCCTACCCGAAAAGTGAAAAAGAATCGAGAGCGGCGAAAACTTTAACCTTTCGCACCCACCGCCCCTCAAGGACACCCCTCTCCCACCCCTCTCCCACCCAAATACAGAGCCACCCAATTGACTTTGACAACAGGCCGTCGACGACGCCGACGACACACATGTATCCGTATCTGTATCTCTGTATCTCTGTGTGTGTTTTCTCTGTGCCAATTGTTGACTGACTCGATTGAACTTTATAGCGCCAGCCAAAAGGGGTGAGGGGTGGCGTCGGGGGGTTGGGTTTGGGTTTTTATATTGTCCGATGTCACCAGCACAACGCCACTCTGCCACTCTGTCACCAGCCCCACCCTCCGCACCGGAAGCCGTAAAATCGCACACGAGAGCCCCGGCGTAGGCCGTACATGAAAATTGCCACAAAAAGCGAAAAGCAGTGAAAAGCGGGGGGAAAACGCGGCCGCAAATCCGACATTGCATTGCCGCCAATACACCAGAGTGTGTGCGAGTGTGTGTGCGAGTGTGAGTGTGTGTTTTGGGTGCTTATTTCGCGACCCCACTAATCCGCGGTGGGCGGGATCCTTTAATCACAGCAATCATCAGAGAACAAGTCGAAGCGGCGGCAAAAAGAGTTCGAGTTGCCAGCTCAAAAAAGCCACAAATTGACAAGGAATAATAAATAAATAAATATACAAATAATAATAAATCAATTAAGCTTATGCCGGGATTTTCTATACCCTATAACCCTTTTTTCTAAAAATAAATCCAAGAATTAATAAAAATATTTTCTTTATCAATACCTTTTATATTATTATATTATATTATATTCTTACCCAATATTATTCATATTAAACACTAAATCAATATACAAATTATATTTTCTAAACGGTTCAGTATAGTTATCGATTATTTATCGATAGTAAGTATATTAATTATGATTCAATTAGTTATTGGCAATCCTTTAACACACTATTTCATATAATTTAGTGAGGTTAATAAGGCAATATTTTTGAATAAAATATAGTTAATAATAAAGAATATTCTCTACTGCTCAGAAAATTACTGAAACTCCTTTACAGTGAATCCATTTCGATAACTAGTACTTCGATAGCATAACGTTAAAATAGCTTGCTGTTTCGATAAGTTATTAGAAATCGTTTAGCATATTTCTTAATATTTTGGAGCTGTTTTCAAGACGATATTCTTAGACTAATTGTTGGCCATAATAAAAGCGGTAAGCTATCGCTCAGAATATAACTGAAAATCCTTTAAAAAAATCATTTCGATAACTAACATATCGATAGCATATTCTTAAGCTTGCTTTGCTGATTTCATTAGTTATTGGGAATCGCTTAGCATATTGTTATATGATTATACCTCTTAAATAATGAATACTAGATATATATCCATTTCGACTTATCGATATCCAACTGTTTCATCTCAGCCTTCAAAGGCATCTAATTCCATAATTCCCACAAACCTTCGGGTTGCCATTAAAGGGTTTTGTTTTTTTTTTTTTTGTACCCCAGCAATAACTCCCACCTTTCATGGAATTTCATGGGGCTCCGATCCCTGGGGCAACGGCCATCGCTGCACTGACCGGTTCGGTTCGGTTCAGTTCACCTCCGGCGGCACCACCGCCCACCGGAAGCTTGGACATGGCCACACACACACACACACACACTGGGTACACGGAACACCCACACGCCCAGATAGCAACTCCCACTGACAGAGACGACCCACATGGAAACCAATAAATATTGTTCATCCACTCGAATGCTTTTTAACTGAAAATCGTTGAACCCTTTGCCGCAGCCTACAAAACATAACAAACACAAAAAAAAAAAACAAGCGGGGTTGTGGCAAGCGGATAGGGGTAGCTGGAGGAGGGGAGGATGGGCGTATGGAGGGCAGGTTCTAGGCCCAGTCGGAGCCCAGATCGATGGCTCTGGCAGCGGCAGCGACAGCACTGGCCTGGGGGCCGCACTCCACGCCCCGTGCTGCCAGTCCCCGGCAAATGCATGAATGAACATTTCAATTTGATGCATTTCTCGCCATGAACGATAATTGATACTCGTCGCACAAGCTGGAGCCGAAGCCCCGGGTTCAAGTTGGGATTGGGATTGGGATTGGGATTGGGATTGGGAAAAAAAAGAAGGAGAAAAACAGCTTAAAACCGGGAAACGTTTGAGGGAAAAAAACGTTGCTTAACGGATGAAACCTTGACACAAATTATGGCCAAACTTCCCGGCCTGCATCCTCATCCTCGAAATGGTCAGAGGAAGTCCCAAAAAACGTAAAAAAAAGTAGTACATTTTTCCTGGCTATTATGTATTCTAGTAAAAAATTTATATTTATAATAAGAATCTATTAAAATGTGTAATAAATACCTATAATATAATAACAACATCTGTAAGTAGCGACCAGGATTGCTTCGATTGAATTAACATTTCGAGGAGAGGCAAATTCCAGCGAAACCATCGCGCGTTTGTCATGCAAATTTTGGCCAATCAAGAGCCAAAAGAATTTCCAAGGAACTTCTAAGCATCCTCCCGATGATGTCCTGATTTAAAATCAGGCCAGCCACTCGCCACTCTCCCTCCTCCCGCCTCCCCCAAGGAAGTGGTCCCTTCCCCCACTGGATGGTCAAGCGAATCTGGTTCTCCCAAGCTGACACGTTTCTCACATTAGTTGTGAGGGAGTTTTCGTTTCCCCAGCTCGGGCAACCTGAGGAGCAGCAGCACCACCAGCTCCTCCAGGGAACATAATTAATCACGTGACGAGCACGCCGAAATATTTTCAACTAACACGAAATGTCGCCGCCGAGAGTGAGAGAGAAAAAAATGATTTTAAAATGCCCTTGATGACAATTTAGCCCCATGCTGGGCAAATAAATTATTGCCAACAGAAGACGGGTCCTGATTTTGGGCGGATACATGGCGGGTATGTCCTGTAGAGTGCAGCGGCAATTGCATAATAAATGAGGCGCCTCAAAGGGTTTTCTTCACTCTTCACTCCCGCCCCTCCCGTCAAGAGCAAATAGTTGTGAAATTTATAACCTTATTGTGCATGGGGAGGAGCTGGAGCTGGCAGTCTCGAGCAGATCACAAGAAGGTGAGTCAGCAGCGGCAATAATAAATTTTATAAAAGTCATTAATCTTATTGCAGTTGAGTGTTTCGCCCGTTCTTGCTTCCAAGTTGGCAATAAAACAACGTAATAAGATGTCCCCTAGCAGGATATCCACAGCCCCCCCAAGTAACATACCCTTCCTGCCACTGAGGGAAAAGTATCCTAACCTCTAAATAACAGACTGTACTGTACTTATGCCTTACATATGAAGATGGTCACACTGATTAGCTTTGAGTGACCAGCCTCTAGCTTAAAGCCACAGAAAACCAAATCAATTATTTAATTGCAAACAAATACACTTTAAGGCTAGACAGGTTTTTTAATTTAAATATTTTTTCACTCACTATTTTCGCTCCGTGTAGCTAAGTCGGTGTCGGGGCAAATCTTTGCCATTGCGATTTGATATATGTTTGCATGCATCTGGATCTAGATTTCTGCACTTGCAGTCGGAGCGTTTTTAATATGGCTTGTTAGTCGAGGATTTTCAGGGCGAGTGGGCGTGGCTCAGTCGGATATATATGTGTGTGTGGCATGGGGGGTAGGGTAGGTGCTCGAGGGATTGTGCCAGGATATGGGATACAAGTGAGCCGTCAACATGTTTTTGCCTTCCATAAAGTGCAGACGATTCATCAACGTTCAACTCGAGTTGCTGCACGGAACGAAGCGGAGTAGAGTGGAGTGGCGCGTGGCAATGGGGGCTAGCTGGCTGGTAGGGGTTAATCAGGTTTAGAGGTTAAAGCCGGGGACGAAAGTTCACAGAAGTGGCTGCTGACTCGGGGGGGGGGGGTAATAGTTTGTGCCGAATCCCCTGAGCTAGCATTGATTAATTGGCACTCCGAGAGGAGAGTTATCAGGAAGTACACACACACACAAGAAGTGCCAAACTGAGCATCGATCAAGATAAGTCACTAATTAGCATATCCTTGAGGCTAGAGTATAATCTCGTAGGCTTCTTTAGCTAAATCTGTGAGGTCTAAGCAGGAGTTTGAAGTGACTTTTGGGGACAAAAGAAGTACCCACCTCAATGTTGGCAATATCTTCTCAGTCTGTTCCCTCTGTTCTTCCCGGAAAATGTGTTTATTATACGCCTAATTAACTCGCCTGTTTTTGTGGCCACAAATCCCAATAATTGAGATGGACTCCATTGGAAATCAATCACCAAATTATCGCATAGTTTTGTAAGCCTATCTAACTGCCTGCCCCTGAAATATGTATATCCATATGATTGGAATAACCGACGGGGCAGTCAGGGCTTGGAGTGCACTCCAGGAGTGGCCGCAAATTGTGAGGATATTTTTGCACTGCCCGCTGCCATTTAATTGCAAATTTCTAGCCGACACAGACCGCAAAATGTGTGTGTGTGTGTGTGTAATGCAATCAAGCTGATTAACTGAGCAAACTGAGCGCCCAGCAGGCCGCAGAACAGATGTAATATTAATTATTTATGGAAAAGGATTAAACAGTGCGACAAGTGTTTGATGTCGAGTGTCCGCCGTGGAGTGGCGATGCCTGGCAACCCTGTAGCCCTGTCGCTCTGTCGCTCTGTCGCCTGTCCCCCCCTGCCCTAATTAACACTTCATTTGCTTGATTTAGCGTGGAAATCCCCTCCAATGGACACCAGCCCACCAACAGCCCCACCAGCATGACCGCAACAAGCCCCGAAGATGCCAACTGAAAGAGCTTATCTAATGGATCGAGTGGCACTGGGGGCATTCTGGGAAGGATTCTGGGCATTCCTTTTGGGGGGGTGGACAGAGTGCGAGTCGGGCTTCCTTGGTAGGACAGCAAATGTGGTGCCTGGTCATAGATAAAATAATATTTTAACCCCCAGCATAGAGGGAAAATATCTCGGGAATATTTGTTATATTATTATTATATTTTTTGGATATCATAGGGAGCGCGATATTTGTTTCCATATTTTTTATTACCAACTTTTCCTGTCAATATACACGCATCCCCCAAGTCAAGCCTTATGCAATATGTATCTTGATATCCAACATATTCTCCAGAGCATCCCCCAGGCTTTCCCTTCTTTGAATTATTTTGCTGTGTAGGAATATTCCTTAAAAAATAAATAAGTTTATTCCCCAGGCGAGGGCAAGGACGAGGAAGCCCAAGTCTGCGTCAAGCAGCTAAAACTGAGCGAATCCTTAACCTTTTTCACGCATTTTATTCCTGTCGCCATCCCTTTCCCTTTCCCGTTCCCCTTTCTCTTACCCTTTCCCTTCGCTTGATCCTGTTCGCAGGACCTTTTCGGAGCCGCGTTATCTGGGTGCTCATCTCGGGGTTCCCGCCCACGCCTGACACTTGAGTGTGAAAATGGAAATCCTTCTTCATTTTTTCCCCCATCGCCCGCTGACATTTCTGTCGCTGGCTAATTGAAAAGCCACAAATCCATTGAAGGTCACAGATTCAGGTGGTCGTCCTCCACGTCTGCCATGCTTCCGGTGGCGGGGCAGGGGAGGGACGGTGCCGGAGTGCTAATCCCGGACTGATGAGCTCCTTATTATTCGAACAATCGACTGTTATTTCACTGGAAAATCAAATTCAATGCCAGCCTCAATTATGGCAGAAGCAAGTCAGAGGTCGAGCTTAGGCTAACGATGTGCGTGAGTGGTAAGTGTGGGGGGGGAGGGGGGTTACTGGAGGCAAGAGGCAAGAGCCAGGGGTCCTGAAATCCTCTTGAAGTCAATTAATAAATTAAATTCGAATTGCGGCCTAAGATCTTACTTGGGTTTCGCTTCGGAAGGTGTTCTTTAATAAGAATCTCTCGTAAAAATCGATAAATATCGATTTTAAGGATTTCGATATTTTATTTTATTTATAATTTTATATTGGTTCTAATAATACTCATCTTAGGAAATAGTGACATTGGTCTTGGTACAGCATATATCCCTAGAAACTGTGATTTTTATAAGGAAATAAATTTATCGATATATTATCGCTAAATATCGATGTGAAAATATTTCATATATTACGATTTTGTTTCTGCAAAGTTCCGCAACCATCTCGATTACAGATTATAGCCAATTTGCCGACGTTCTCTCTCTTAACCAATATGCAATGCATTCAGACCCAGAGCCAGTCCCAATCCCTGGCCCAATCCCTGTCCCAGTCCCTGTCCCAATCCCTGTCCCAGTCCACATCCAAGTCACACCGAAGCTAAGCCACTCGCTGCGAACAAATTAAAATGTTGTGTGTTGCCGGCAATTGAAATGCATTGAATGCATTGGGTCCAGGCCAGGCGGATGGAAAGGTGAAAGGTGTCCAGCTGGAGGAGAAGAAGGACGAGCAGCAGTAGCAGCAGAAGCCAGAGCAGGTCGCATAGCCAGAAGCCAGTCAAGATGAAGCGAGCTGGACCAAGGACATGCTCCAGCAGCTTAGGCTCCTCGGGTGGGCCAGCCCCCGGAGTCCCTCGTTTATAATAAATTGTATGGCGTTTTAGTTGGCCGCACAACTAACTCATAATGCAGCCGGTCAGCAATGGAGTGACTTCCAAATGGCCCCGTCGGCAGCCAAAGGAGCAGCGCGGGGCTTAGACAAAAGGCGGGTGGTGCCAGCAGGGAAAATCAGCTTACAAAAGCTCCTTTCAGCCTCGGTCTCGGCCTCTCGGTTACGGCCTCCCAGCTCCCCTCGGCCTCCTCGGCTCCTTTCAGGCCGTAATCTCCGTAAATCACTTGAAGCTGTTGGCCAAATATTAAGTGAGTGAGCCCAACCTATCCGAGCTCTCCGGTTTTCATTCGGACTCTGGACTCTGGTCTCTGGACTCTGGACTCGGGATACGGATTTGAGGCCCTGCCCATTTGAACAGCTGGAATTTCAATTTTAATCTGATTGATGGCTAGCCAGAAGGACAGACAGACATCTTCCTGGACTCCCTGGGTTTCCTGGGCTCTCGGGGGATTGACACGTTTCCCCGGAATCCCTGGCCTTCGAAAAGGTAGTCGCATCTATTTCAGGCTGCGGCTATTCCCTGGCTGTAAACTGAGCCAATCCTCTCCTCCGCACATGGCCCATGCTCAATTAATCCAAACCTTCGGTTCTAAATGCTTGACGGAAGGCACTGAACTGGAGTTGGCAGAAAATATCTATATATCTATAATGAAGCGTTCTATAAATTGATATTCTAACATCCATTTCCCTAAAATTAAAAAGGCGAACAGTTTTCTACAAAATCTTAACTGCAACACGGAGCAATGAACTCTTATTGTAAAGTTAAATATGTGCAAATAATTCAAAGAAAATGTATCTTTCCCTAAAGCTCACTATCTTTAGGCACTCGACTGAGTTATTTCCGCCACTTAAGTTATGATTTCCTAATCTCGCCGTGGCTTCAATTGAATTACTCCTAGTGGGTCGACAACAAGCAGCATTCCTTTGGCTGGGAATATCTCGTGTTTTCACACTTCCAAGTATGCCTATTCCCCACGGGGGGGCACAGAACCACCCGCTGCCCACAGGGTCGGCCCCCCTTCCTGCGTTTTGCTTTATTGCATTTAAATATGTTTTGTATTTTATACTCCTTGCCAGCCGATGTTTGCATAATGAAGAAATTTGCGAGGACCTTTTATGCGATTTTTTGCTCATTTTTTTTGCCTTGGCCTGACAGCCTGGGTGTTGCCTTTGGGTTTGGGTGCCCTGAGCTCTGCCTCGGTGAGTCTCTCTCTTTTTTTTACGACTGCCGAATGGTTTGTTTATAATAATTTTACGTTTGTGTCGCTCCCGGCTGCCTGGCAATTACTTAGTTATGTAAAGTAACTCATTTTTCGGCCGGGGAGTGGCTTGATGATGAAGGCGGCCAAGATGGGGTGCAAACTTGATGGCTTCTCCCAGCCAGTTGAGGCTCGAACTTGGGGCACTAGGAGCTGGGAAAATGGGTACAGGGAAATGGGTAACAGGGAAACTGGGTAACAGGGAACTGGGTACTCAGAGCTCTCAACTCGGATCGCGGTGCTCTGGGCTCTGTGCTCTCTCTTGGCTCTTAAATTATTCACTGGGCGCGTGAAAGTATTTTACATACGCTTTCACTTTACTTTCCCCCATCGTCCTCGCTGTCCTGGCAGCGTCTGTCTCTCTCGCTGGGTGTGTGTGCTTAAGTGTTGAGTGCACATCGCTTGATGTCACACCAAAAAGTCATTCAATATTTATGCATATTACGCATACGCCCCGATGTCTGGCGATGGTGCGCGCTGTGCCATTTTGTGCCTTTCTTGCGCCGTACCACCTTCTCTGTGTTTTGTGTGTGTTTTTTTACAGCATAGTGCAAAAGTATGTAGCATTAGGGAAAGGATTGCCCAACTTGTTGGGAACTTAATTGAAATTGCCCAAAGCCCCCGCCATGTTCCCTGTCCTCCGGAGAACACTTAACACTCCGGAGTCCAGAGAGTCCCTCAGAGCGGCGCCAAGAACACAATTTGTACATTTGTTGATGCAATAAATATTTGAATTTATTACTCAATTATGGCCAGGCCTGGGACACAGCCTGGCACCACCACCTCTTTCGGCTACTTTCGAAAAACAATTTTATAGGCAATTTACTTCAATTAAGCGATTTAATTTATTTTATTAGTTTGTTTCGGGCTGAGCAGGCTGAGCAGCAGCAGCAGCAATGGCAATGCAAAGTACGAGGGCTGCAAGTGCGCCAAGGACCCGGAGGACTACTCATCACCGGTCGTCCTGGAGTGCCAGGCAAATTCGCCAATTCGCTTCGCACTTTACACTTTCGCCTAAGGATACCCTCTAACTGATATTAGAAATTATTGGCTGCTCTAAAAAATAATAATATAGAATTCATGAAAAACTAAATTGGATACCCTTTTATATTTTATTTTCTAGTATTTTTTATTTTACAAATTACTTACTCAAAATTATAAACTAAATTGTTAACTTACAACTATCTGTGTGCTCGATCAAAACAATATAGTGGTGTCTATAAATAATTAGGCCGGTCTTATGACCTCAAGTTCGCTAAATGCATTAACTAAACATAAAGAAGGTCGCTAATTTAATTTACACCTAAATTGTTAACTAAATCTATGGGTAGAAGGCAGCCATAGCTACTAAGATCTTAATCCTTAATGCTTTTTTAATGCGGTATTTTTAATATAAAACTAAACTATTATGTCAGAGCACACAATGATCTTTAGCCGAAGACAAGCAGCGTGTTATATACAGATATATTCTAGCATGTATATTACTTTATGGTTAATAAATAATAATAAATAATAATAAATAATAATAAATAATAATAAATAATAATAAATAATAATAAATAAT
>JAEIIU010043880.1:0-10452 GCA_018874675.1 Drosophila baimaii
TGAGAAGGACTGCGAGATTCGCTGAAGCGTGTGAGCTACGCTTCAGGTTGATCTGCACGACCGCGAGGTTTTTTATTTATTTTATTAACTACGCCAGCTTTTCGTTGAGTGCACTTCCTCCTCCTGGGCCCTTCCCAACTTTGATGTTATATTCCTGTTTTTTGTCACTTGCTGAGCACAGCAAATTAGCATGCAGCCAACATGTGTTCAGGGCTGTCAGCCCTTCAGCCACGCCCCTTAATTCCCGGCTAAGTGTGTCACATTAAATGATACGCATCACTTGACACCAAAATGTGCGAATGAAGAAAGCTAAAGCCGAGGGAGTAGTGTGTGGCACATGGGTGTGGGGAAGTAAGTATAAATGGCGAAAGGCGGGAACTCCTTAAGGGAACGGGGGAAGGCATACACGAGTGTGTGAGTTTTACTTTCTTAATGAGAGTTCTTCAAGACGCGCATACTGTATGTAGAGGGAAAAAATCAATATAGCCAGGGAATATTTCGTAAATGAATTTAAGCCAAAAAAAAAAAAAGGGAAACATATTGCCGTACTCTGAGCAACTCTTTTTTATCCGCAGAAGAAAAGGGTTTCAGAAAAAAACCGGAATGCAAATGGCAACAAAACGGAAGTTGATTTTAAGTTGTTGGTCCCCAGAGGGAAAGCCAAAGATGGAGAAACCAAAGAAAGCTTCAAAGTTCAGGCAGTTCAGACCTGACTAGGGGATACCCTGGTATCTGTAAGGAAGCTAAGTCTCTCTGTCAAATCTATTGGTTTAATATGTATGCTAAATATACACCTTACATATAGAGTGTAGTATAGTGCAGTATACCCTTAGAGCTCCAACTACTTACTACTGGGTATGCCAGGAAGGGCGCCGGTGAAAAAACAAATAAAACTCGTCGGCGGGGGCTAAGGCAAACAAACAAGCAACGGTCCGAGACAAGAGGTGACAGGAAACAGGAAACAGGAAACAGAGGATGCAGAACGTGCTCAAGTTCGGGACGGGACATTCCTACATACATATATGTACATATCCATGTATATAGATGTGGAGCAGACAAGTAGGCCCCGACTCCCCGACTTTTGACACTGGGAAATCCGTTTCCACAGTCCTAGTCAGCTGCTTGACAAGCCTAGGCATTCATTCTCGTTGAGTTATTTTGTAAAAACCGCACGGAAAACCCCAAAATTTTCAGTAAAGCTTGTGAGTAAAGTATATAGCGGATACTTACTTTTTGTCAGACCAAAATTATGGCAAATTCCAAGCTGCGATCGTCGGCTCTTGTCCCTTTATCCAAAGTGCCCAGGGTCCCAAGGCACCTCAGCAAGAGCAAGAGCCCAGTCAAGGCAACCAGGAAGCAGAGCTGCAACTCCGTCAGTCCGAGGGATAAGGTGAGATCCAAGGCCAAGAAACACCCGAGACGGTCTCTGATGCGAGCTGGTCTCTCGACCACTGTCATGAGATCGCCGAAAAAGATGAACTTGGCAAAGTTGAAGGTCTCCTTGAAAAGCCCCAAGCTCAAGAAAGGCGTCCCGAAGTCACAGGGCGGCGCTGGAAAGATCAAGCTTATCGATGCCAATCCCTTGAAGAGATTCAAGGGCAGTGGCGGCGGCGGCGGCGGCGGCACTCCTGTACTTTTCCTGTCCAAGGGATCTTCCAAGCACGGCATCAGCAAGAAGAAGGCCGTAAAATCGTCAGTCCTTCCGTATAAGAAGCTTTATGGCTGGAAGAACGGCCAGTTGGATCCCAGGTTCATGACCATGCCCAAGTCGCGGGCTCACGAGGGCGTTGACTTCTTCTACAATCTTGGTCAGAGGGTCCCCCGCCCGGAGCCCGAACCTGATGTCTCAGAGAGGCCACGAGGAGGTGGTGGAGAAGGATTGACCGGAGGAACAGGAGGAGGCCGCCTAAAGGCAGGCGGATTAGGAGCGGGTGTGACAGATGGACCAAAATTGATGAGAGGAGGCATCGACTTGGCTGAAGCTCCACGCGGAACTGAGCTGAAGCGCACTGGCTTGACGCGACCCGAGGAACTGAGGGTCCTGAGTCCCAGTTCGGTCCTCTTCAATCGAGCAACCTTGGCCGCCATGGATATCGTGGTCCCGCTGTCCAATCACCTGCCCATCATCGACTTTATCTCCACCACTGAGTTTCAAGACATGCATGCGAACCGCAAGAATCCACGGCGTCTTGACCGCTGATTTTGGTGACCCAACGAGTGGCGAAATATTACAAATTCATGGTTTATATTTATGGTTCTTTGATTAATTATCAACTTTCTCTGTTTATCAAGTGACAAAAACAAGCCTCTATTCGATATGAGAAATTAAATTCCCCTTTTAACCATACTACTAGACTTTTCTGTATGAGTAACGAGTAACTAGCAAGGCTCAACGAGTTAGGACTAGCAAATGACGAGTAAAATTAAGGAGTGAGTAATTCAAAGTATACTGCACAAGCGACGGTATGAACATATACAATAAATTACCAGTCATGAACCAAGAAAAATGCGAAAAGTAACGAGTAACGAGTAGGCAGTATCGAGTTTGGGTTAGCAAATATAGATTGAAATTAAGTCCAGAATTATTAAAAGTGACAACAAACGGAAGATGAGCAGGGAAAGGGGCTTCGAGTAACGAATAAAAACCGATGAATAACGAGTAATTCATGAGCGAGTTAGAATTGCAAGTGACGAGTAAACAAAAACACTATACTCCACACACGAATGCCATCCTTATGATAATACATTACCAGTAACGAGTGAAGTAAAATACCAATTGTAACGAGTAACGAGAAATTAATAACATGCTATCAAATGACGATTAAAATACATTCCTGAAGTACTAAAGGTAACGACAAACGGAAGTTGGCAAACGACAGGTGCTTCGAGTAATGAATTCCGCAATCATCGAGTGCAGGATCTCGGAGAGCAAACAACTTACTCGCACAACTTTTAAGCGATCGCAAAGCATTTTCATTTTGCTTGGTTTATTTGGACATACCAGAAATACATATTCTCAAATGAAATTGTTGGACAAGATGGAAGGGGCATGAGCATGGGAATGGGGATGGGAATGGAAATGGTTTTGGGTCTCGGATTGGGCTTGAAATTAGGATGGGGGGCATTGGGCTTCGTGTTGGCTTCCAGATGCCATTGGGGGCAGCGAGGTCGGGTGCGCCAGTAAGCGAACTTTTGCGCAAATTATCTGCGTCGCGTTTATTTCGCGCAAACAAATCGCAAAACTTTTGCAGACGGCGACCCAGCGACTTTGGCTCCTCCTCCTCCTTTCGCTCCCTTTCCCCCCATCTCCTCCTCATCATCATCCTGCTCCTGGTCTTGGTCCCTGGTACAGTTGTAAAAGTTTTGCCGGTACAAAAGTTCGGGTGGGAAGAAGGAGGAGGACGGGCTTGAAGGAGTTCAGAAATCCCTGCTCCATGCTCCCGGCTTTCTTTCAGTTTTTCGGGGGCATCTTGCAGCAATTTACGGGTCTTGGGGAACTTGAGAAACGAATGGAAGATGGAAACCAGGCAATTGATGCACCACCACCACCAGGCAGGGAAAGGGTGAAAAAGGTTGTGCCATTGAGATGAGATTGGGGGTCTTGGGCAGACTGTGGGGGGAGGGAGGGTGTCCGGGCTTCTTCCTGCAAAATTCCTGCCGCCATTTTTGTTGTTGCAGCAAGAGTTTTCCGGCTTGTTTTCATTTTCGCTGCCGGAGAATTTGCATTTTAGCCAGAAGAGCAAGAAGACGACGATTGCGGCTTTTAACCGCAAACCGAACGGAAATTGAGATTCATTTAATTCATTGTGCGCCGAGCTGAAATTCAGGGATAACGGTGGGGCCCCAGGGCAAGAAAGGGTTAAGCTGTGTATTACACGGAGAGAAATGCATTGATAGATGTGAAATTTCTCATACTGATTTATAAGAAAATTCGAATTATTGTAGTTACTTGTTTTTAAATATTAAACCTGGAATATTTAGTAATACTAGCACTATTTTATGTGGACCTTGAGGTCTTAAGGGCTTGATCCACATAAATTGAGAATAGACTATATGCTAGATCGCACACAGATCTTTTGTTAGAATATATGTATATCAAAAAAGCAAACAATTATGGAATATTTTTATTTTATATTTTATTAGTTCTTATTATTGTTTATTTCAACAATGATAGTTTAAGCTAAGCTTAGGCTCTTAGTTGTCACAGTTCGATAAATTTAAAAAGAATATCGATTTATCGGAAATATATCGCAAACTTTAAATATCTTCTTCGCTTTACATATCGTTACAGTATCGATATATCGATCTTTACATCCATCTCTAAGTTCTACCTAATTGGGGAATGTTTTCTGTAAGAATTTCGTTGCCTTCTTTTTTTTTTGCCGTGCAGGCAAAACTTAGTTGACTGGCATAATCAGCGGGAGATGGGAAAAAGGGACTTAAGGGAGAAGGGGTGGGAAGGGTCTTCCCCGAGGAAAGTTAAGCAGGACTAGGAGGAGGTGCAGCAGCCATGGCGGACAACATTTAAATGACTGCTGCAGCCACGTCAGCGGCAACGCCTTTGCTAATATTTATGCCTCGGGTTTTAAAATCAGCGGCAGGACGCCGGGCAAACAGTGTCCGCCCGAAAGGACATGCCTGAAAGCGCCCTTTTGGCCAATAGCAAAAAAAAATCCTTGATTGCATGCAAGAAGAGCAAGCAGAGCAGCATCGAAGACGCCAATTGGAATGCTGAATAGACTCTCTTTGTCCGCTGAAGTGAGCCTAAATTGGCCATGGTGAGAATGGGTTTAAAGTTATACTTTTAAGTCACAATGTATTATATTTTATAAGCTGGGGTTTGGTTTCTTGGGAGCATCATTATATATACTTTATTTATTATTATATAATATTTATATTATATTTATAATATAGCACCTTTTTTTTTGTTGTTAGAAGACAAGTACTGTTTGGTTTTTGTTTAGTTATTTCCACTATGACTGAACTTGAATGTAAGCTTATTTTGTAATATAAATTAAGCAATTTAATTTAATTTATTTAATGCTAGTTCCAGCCTTAAATTGGTAATGGTGTTATCCTTATTATTTTGTGAAAAAAACACCCTTTGTTTAGATCAGACTCATCCCAGCCTCGCTCTAAAATAGAATGCTACAAGGGGATGTATCTGAATATGTATGGATTTTTCTATCATAAAATGAACTTAGTTCGAATGGGATAAATTGGACTTTAGGGCCACAAGGGCCCATGCAAGGGGTGATGGGGTAGGAGGTGGCCTGACATCCTTCGAGTTAAATGCACAAATGCAAGTTGGTTATTTGAATGGGCTGGCAACGGCAATTGATAAAGCAATTATGCAGGATGCAAGTGAGACTCGATGGCATTCAGGTCATATGTGTGTGTGGGTCTCTCTCTCTCCCTCTATCTCTCTCTCTCTCCCCATATATATATATATATATATCTCCCTTTTCGATATATCCCCCTCTCTCTCGTGTGCCTTGTATCTTTCGCTTTCTCTCTTCGAGTCACAGTACCCATTTCGACCTGCTTATTGAACGCAATTACCTGACACAGTTCTCTGTTCAGTTTACGCAAAAACGATGTCAATGCACGGGTCAAAGTTCAGCCAACAAAATGGGAGAAACAGAGATATGGATAGCTAGCAAGAGTGCAAGAGAGAGAGAGACAGAGACTAGCTGTGTGTGTGGGTGTGCGGAACTTTCCTTTTCAGGACTTTGTTAATTAGGCAAACCCCTGTCCCAGATTCCACAAAATCAGATTCGCCACAGCAGGGGGCCGGGCCAAGCCCAGGCCCAGCCCAACCAATTGACCCAGTAATCCAAGCCAGATAAACTTTAAAGAACAAATAACAAAAACAAAACCAAAAAAAAGAAACAAACCGATTGAAAACAACGAAATAACAAAAGTGCAATATTAAAAAACACAAGTGCAAAAATCGAATTGCAATGCCAACAAGCTGGAAACTGAAACCGAAATGACGTCCTCCTCCTACGGACAGAAAAAACTAGAAAGGAAGCTAACTTTTATACCCTGTGCTTTTCGATGCAATTGGGGGTGTCCTGACCAGGGTTCAGTACAAGGACACAGCTGTTTTTGAAAAGCCTGTCTCTGTTCTCAGTATTTTTTCAATAAAGAAATAGATCAAACAAAAAGTTCCTGCTAAAGAAAATTGGGTTTCTACCATGTCAATGTGAGAGTTAAGGTAAACAGGCACACGGACTTCCCGTCAAGCCTTTTTTGACTCTGCAAAAATACATAATAGCTGTTTTAAGGGGGAGTGCGTTTACAGCACAGTTCGATGCTTAACAGCACTTTGGGCTTCCAAAGTGTCAATGTGAGAGTTAACGTTAACAGGCACCTTTGACTTCCTGTTAAGTCTTTTTCGACTCGACACAATATGGAAGGAGAGAGAGAGAGAGAGAGCCGAGAGAGAGTAGACATAATAGCTGTTTTTAGTGGAGTGCGTTGAGTGTGCTTGCCCTTTACAGCACTGTTTGGTGCTTAACAGCACCTGTTAGTCTTTTTCGATGGGTTAAATTGGAAGAGGGTTAAATTGTAGGAGGTTAGAAAACCAATTTTCCTGTATGACAAGTTAATGTAGTATTTTTTTTCAAGAGATCTAGAGATGATATATCATAGTTAGTAACATAGAGAGATCCTTGCCCAAATGGGTTTACTATATTTTAAAAGTCCCCGCCAGGCTTCTCTTAGTGTATGTATAAAATTGTGTGCCTTGGTCGCAAGGACAATTAAATAATCGCTGTGAAATTACTCCATACATAAAGAACTGTAATGGGATTTCTGGGAATTATGCCATCTATAAATGATGAGGCAACGCCCGACCCTAAGGATTGCAATTACAGGGTACAGGCAGAGAAGTGCGGAAGGAGGACATCCGTCCAGAGTGACCTCGACCCGGCTATAACTTGTGTTTGGCGGCCCATTGTTTTGGCCGATTCTCCTTCTTTTTTTTTTATCGGGACGTTGTTTGGTTTTTTTATTTTTATTTTTTTTGTTTGTTTCGTATTTTCGTAGGGGGAATGAGTTGACCAACAGCCAGTTATCGCAATCGCAATTGCTATCCATTTCATTTACCGCAGGACAAATTTTTATTGCTGACCCAAGCAGCGAGCGGCAAGGACAACGGCATGGCATTGTTTCAATATACACATATATATATATATATATATATATGTATATCTATATGTATATAAAATTGCCGGAAAAGTTGCTGCAATTGTCCTCATTTTCTTTCAGTTAACAACGATTTTATTGTTGTGCAACATTTTACATAAATAACAAGAACAGACCAGCTCAGGATGGGACAGGACAGGGCAGGGCAGGGCAGGGCAGGACGGAACGGGACGGGACAGGACAACAAGACAACACTCCCTGCCCCATCCCCGTTCCATGTCTCATGTCCCATGTCCGTTTTGACAGTCGTCAAGTGCATTGTGCACTTTGCTAAAAACAATTTTGCATTTCCCACAATACCACCGCACCGAAATGCCGTATTTTCGTATTCAGTATTCCGTGTTCCGTGTTCAGTTTTCAGTGTTTCAGTGTTCGTCAGTCAAGGGCACTCCACTGAATGTTTCTGAATAAACGAGCGAGTGCTCATACGTATTCATACGAGTGGGAGTGCACCACACTCACACTCACACGTGTTGGTGTTCGAGTGGCCGTGTAACCACAGAAGTCAAAAGCCTATTTAATTATGTTGACAATATGCAAATAACTAACCATGAACAGGCAGCAAGAATAATTGCATTTCGGCCTGCGGTCCGCACTCAATTTTTTTATATTGTGATTAGAGGAATTTGGCACTTGGCACATTGGAGTTTGGAGTTGGCATTAATGAATGCAAAGAGCGGTCTCCTCAGCAATTGCAGGTTTATGGGACAGCTTCAAAGGGGCTCACAGCTGGGATCCTTGACTTGCGGCTTTGTCTGCTGCTCAGTTTTTAATCCTTAGCCTTGGCATAGGCTCTTGGCCTGCCTAAGTACTTGCATTTTGTTTGCATTTGTCTCTTTTATAAATTAATAACTACACACAATGTGTGTGAGGCTTCAAGCAATCAAACTACATTTAGGAAGACTCCCAAAGATTAGTTTTTAGTTATTAAATTTAGGAAGTTTTATGCCTTTATTGTATATACATGTATATACATTTTATTTATGATTTCAATTTATTTTCTTATTTATCTATTCATTTCCAACATCTCTGATTAATTCGGCTTAATTGCATTGATTGCATTTTATTGCATAATATAAATTTATGTGACTCTTTATTTTGAAATTAATCATTTGGAGCTTCTTTGATTGTTTTCTTTCGAAAAAATGTTAATTAATTAATTAATATGAGTCGAAGGTCTTAGTCACTAGCTCTCAAATGTACACAGATACCCATTAGACTTAGTATTACATATTATATCTAATTTTCTAAAATAAAAAAAAAAAAAATGAATGAATATAATGTCAGTGTAATTCATTCTTTATTTGGTTTTAATATTTTTCTTGTATAAATATAATATGCTTGGTCTTTGGTTAAATATTTTCTTGTGGCGTCGATTGTGTAGTAGTCAGTGGGACCAACCTTCGTTAGTGTCAGAATATGTCCAAAAAAACATGTCCAAAAAAAACAGTCTTGATAGATAGCGAAGTTAGATTGAAAGCTTATTTAATTGACATATTATTAATTGCGTATTTTTATGTATATTTTGTAAATACAACTATGTAATTTTATATTATATATTTTGAATATCAACGTATACTTAATAAAGTTAAGTGGACACTTTATTAAGTATACGTTGATATAAGAAATCATCGGTTAATTGTTAAGGGTAGCATTCAAATATATTTAAAACATTATTATTTATATACAAATATAATATATAATATAAAATATATTCAAGATTGGTTGGATTTTTTTAAAAAGTCAACCTCTATTTATATTATATACTTTAAATATCACTAAAAATTCATTAAATATGGATCAAACGAAGGCCTTAGGTGGCTTCCATAGTAGATTAAAGTTCTCTAAGCCTAGGTATACAGTATGTAATAATAGTAACAATATTTAATATAGATATGCTTAGTTAATATTGTACTTTAAGTGTACTTACTTACAATTGATATTTACAAGCTTAGGAGCCGACGTGACCCCTAATCTATGTAGAAATCTGGGGTTTTCCTTTGATGATTTCAAGCTGCGATTGATCCGCTAATGTCGGCGAATGGCTTAACCCATTTACAGTGTCCCCAACAGCCCCTAGGCCCCCACGACTCGGGAGGAGAGATGGCATTAGCGGGCACATAATGCGAATCATAATGAGGGCGAGGCGTGTTAGTTAGGGAGTCCAATTGTTTCACAGACAATGAATGTCATGTGGTGATTAGCATTTTGAACTGCCAACTTGTGGGCCAGATTAACTGGGCCTGTGTGTGTACTGGGCGGGTTAAGGGGCTTTCGGAGAGTGTCGCCGACAATTTCCCAGGCTTCAGTTTGTCGTAATTTGAATGCCAGACCGGCTCTCTTGGCCTTATTGTTGTCACATCAAATGCGGCGACTTGGCAATTTATGCTGACAGAATGGCTCTGGCTTTCATTCTCCCCCCCCTCCCTTCCCCCACTAATTGGATAACATAATATTTAACTAATTTATTTGATATATATACATACAGACATACTTGTGATAAATGGCACAATGCCACGTCAAGCATTTAAATGGAAATTCCGAGCTGCAATTGCAATTTATGTATGTCAGAAAGGCATTCTCTGACATGACAAGCCTCAGAGAGCGACAGAGAGAGAGAGAGTGAAACTCAAAACCAGAAGCCAAAAAGCCCAAAGCCCAGGGCCCCGCCCCCCTTAGAAGCAATTGTGGGGGCGTGGCCTAATCAAATTATCGCAAAATTCAATGAATTTCAAATGAGCAAAGTCGGACAAGACGAGCAACGTCTTTGAGAGCCGCTCAGCTCAAGTGGATTGCGATGCTGATTGCCGGCGAACAATTATTTGATTTAATTTAAACTCGGAGATTGTCCTAATGAATTGCCCAGTGGGATGGCTCTGAATCATGATGGGATTAAGTCAGGATCGAGATGTGTTTGGTTGCTTTCTAATTCAATTAAAACGATGATGGTCATCGCCATTAATTAGTGGCGTGCAAAAAAATACGCAAGCTCCTGATTACCCATCTCAGTTACAATTGATGGCGTGGCATTTGCAATTGTTCAATTGTTATTTTGGAAAAAGGACAGCTTAAAAAACTTTATTTATTGAATTTGAATAGCAAATATATATATATTTGTAATAATATAAAAGAAATATCAAGCATAGGGTTGTAATGTGTAAGTTTCAGAAACAACAAGTAAGAAAGGCTAACTTCGGGCGAAGCCGAAGTTTATATACCCTTGCAGATAATTTGTTACTT
>JAEIIU010043881.1:0-25231 GCA_018874675.1 Drosophila baimaii
TGTTATATTTGATCAAAATCTGATATATTAAGTAACAAATTATCTGCAAGGGTATATAAACTTCGGCTCCGCCCGAAATTAACTTTTCTTACTTGTTTTTATTTTATAGCCGATTTCTATTAAATATTATTTTTCTTAAACATGTATTTTTCAACACCTTAAGATGGTTATTTCTTTGCAGAAAACATCAAAAACTTGCTTTGCAAACTTTAAATATTATATAGATACATTGAAAAGGCAATTTTTACTTTATTTGCTTTGCGTATTTTTTATTTTATTTATTTATTTATTATATATTTCTAATAATAATATTTGTGTATATATTATATTTTATATTTTATATATTTAAGGAAATGCTTTAGAATTCCTACCAAAAGTACATTTATTCCTTAACAAACTAAATATACATAAATCCAATGGGGGAAAACTAGTGCAAAAGTGGAAGACCAAATATTTAAAGGTTGTTGATTTTTTAATGGCATCTTTTCTGCTTATTTTTCTCTCCATATCTCTGTTTGTTTTTTTTTTTGGTTTCCAAAATTCCCTGCCCCCCCCTCTCACCTTTTTTGGTGGCGGCCACTCAGCTCTGCTGCTGCTGCTGCTGCTGCTCACTCATTCCATTCGCTCTGTCGGTCGACCTGTCCACGGTTGACAATTCTTTTAGTCTTTTAGTCTTTGACCTTTTCGGTGGTGGGCATAATTGTGTGTGCCTCTGCCTGGGACAATTAACATGAACTTTTAGCTTTGCTTAATTACTGCGACGTTGTTGTTGTTGTTGCTGTTGTGGTTCGGATGTCGTTGTTCTAAAAGTGACGCAAAAAACCAAAAACCCAAAGAGCCGAAAAAAAAACCAACCAGAGGTTAATTACATTTTGAAGAGCACACAGCAAAAAACAAATTGAAATGTTGCTGTTGTTGTTGTTTTGTTTTTGTTTTTTTGTTAATGGCATAAGACGGCGGCGAGGAAAACAATAACAATAACAGGAGGAGAGGAGGAGCCACAACAACAACAACAACAACAATAGCTGGATACAATGCAAGAAGCAAGAAATCAGTGTGACAATTATGTAAATGGACGGCACTTGGCGCTGTGTGAACTTCTTTTAGTCGGTTTTTTTCCCCCCTCTTTCTTTACTATTTTGTTGCTAAAAGCTTTGGATAAGTGAATTTGTTGTTTTTTTGTCTTGGTTGTGGCTGAAGGTCACACGAAAACACTGGGGAAGATACCGTTAAGTGGTTTGGGTCGAATGCATCAAGTTTGTGTCGTAAGTCATTTGTTTGCCACCCGTAGCAGCGATTAGCAAAAGGTTGACAAGGCTATAAAAAATAAAATATATATTTAAAGAATACAGGAACATTTATTGTTTATTTTATATTTATTTAGTTATCTATTTATTTATTTAGGATTTAATTTAAACGTTTGAATTCTTTACATGGCTCTTGGGTTTATTTATTATAATATATATTATATTAATAGCTTTTGTTACAGCTTAAAAATGTAAAAGAAAAGTTAACAAATATTCAGAATAGTTTTTAATATCCTGAGTTCTCAGTATAAAGTGAAATTTTATTAAAATTATTAAGGGTTTCTCTGTTTCGTTATATATTATAAATTTTTCATTGATTTATCACCTTAAAGTGTTTTTCCATTTAAATAAAATGATATTTTGTAGTATAGAAAATAAACACAATACTTATATATACGAAACGTATATACTAAATCAGAATCAGGTCTCAAGAAGCCTAAAATGCTTTCCTATTTAAATTAAAGCACATTTAAGGCACTTAAAATAAGCCTTCCCCCTGCTAACTTGCCATTGGAATGACCCTCACCCAAATAGCTAACCACTCAGCCCTGGGGCACGCAAACTCTAATTAAAAAATATATAATAAAAAAAATTACAAAAACCCAAAGAAAATAAAGTTTAAGCTGCAAAAGGCAACTGAGCGTAAGCCTACATTTTTTTTTTGTTGTTATTGTTGCTCGTAAGTATATACATATACATATTTTTTATATTAATATGCGGCTGCCTGGGAAGCACGAGAATTTCGCATAAAATTATCCAGCTGAGGAAGAGGAGCGATACAGACAACGACTTCAATATGAAGTTAATGTGCTCATAGAGGAGAGTCTCCTAGTCTCAACCAAAAACGAACAAAAAAAATAAAAATAAAAAACACATCGTACAGATATAAAAAAGCGACTTTGTGGGAATAACAGCAAACGTAGTAAGCCACAAGAACTTGAAAGGCGGAAGAACGACGGAAGCCGGCGACAAAAAATGAATAAATATGTGTGCACTGAAAATATGAAATATATATATGCGGAAATAGGAGCTAGAAAACTAATTTGTTTTGATATAATTTCACGAAGAATACTTTAGAGTAAAGATACTAAATCTAACCTCTAATAAGCTTAAGGCCCTAGTTGCTATAGCTCAAATCTATAAGTTAGGCGCAAATTTATAATTTCCGTTTAACTGTAAATAATAATAATAATAATAAAAATACTTTAGAGATGCCCAGCGAGAACGTATAAATATAAGTTTTGTTAATTTATAAGTGAAACAAATAAATAAGCGGAAATAAGAGCCAGGAACTGTATTGATTTTTATTTATTTTTGGAAGAACTAAATAATTAACTAAACTGATAATATATAAATATATTTTTATCAGTTATTTGCATCATATAAATATAGTAAGACCTGGTTTATAAATGCCTTTAACGACATCAAATAAAAGGCGAATATAAGAGCTGGTTTTCATGTATTTCACAAAGAAAACTTACAAATTCTTTCCTCCATCTAAAAACAGAGAAACAAGGTTTAAAATTTTCCAAATCTAGGACCTATTTTCTCGCAGTGCATTCTGGTAAGCCCCCGAACAACAGTAGGCAGTCGCGTAATAAAGAGGAACAAGCAAGCAGCTCAAGAATTATGAACTCCACCGACTTGGGCGGCCGGCCAATTCAGAAGCAATAAAAAACCTCTCAATCGAACTTCCGAACTTTCGACAGCTCTTGGTCTGTTTTTTTTGTTGTTTTTTTTTTATTATCTCTTTTTTTTGTCAAATTTTTCAATGGCCAAAAAACTAAAAACTACAAATTATGTGCATGCCAAGAGGGCTTAAAGTCCCGATCTTTATCGGAGCCACAAATCAGCAACTAAACGATCGGACCGGATAAGAAAAAGATCGAGAGGAAATGGGGGGAATCCCACACACACACATACACACACGCACACACACACACACCTTAAAAACTTCTCATCGTTTGCGTAGGATACAACACACTTTGGAATGAAAAAAAAGGCTTTTGTCATCGTTTTGTTTAGACTTGGACACACACGCCCGTGAAGGATTTTCGGAACCAAGAACATTATTGGTCTCTCTAAACAGATCAGCATAATTTGTTGTCTTTTCTTTTTTTTTTTTATTTGTGCCTAAACATATGTGTGGGGGCAACTTCCTGTGGGTAGTAAAAAAAAAAATATAACAGCGCATGAATTCTCAGCGAGCTGAGTTCCCTAGAGAATTTTCTGGAGTTTTTGGAGGCTTTGCCAGATGGTAAATCGAAATAATAAAATTAATCGGACATATATAAGAGCACTTAAAGCTTAAATTAAATATTGGATAGTTTATATTCAAGGGATTTGATTTTTAAATGATTGAACTATATTTAAATTTGACTTTATTTTAATATTTATATATTTATTTCTTTAGATTTTAAGATCTAAAATGCAATTATTATTATTATCTGTTGGAATAATGTAAAAAAAACAATACAAGAAGACATAAATAAAGTTAGAAATAATAACCAATAAATTGTTAAATCAATAATGTTATTAAAATATTTAAAATAGCATTAAATTATACAGTAAAATCGTAGTATTTAAGTTTCAGTTACAAATTAAAGCCTGTTTTTGTCAGAAAAACTTGTATTCCTTTACAAATTATAAGCTTGGGATTTTGGCTTGAAAAAGTTCATAAAAAGTAAGTAAAACTACAACTAAAATTTGAATTCCATAGCTCAAAACGGTTATTTGCCCAAATTATATTTTTTGACAGACTTTTGTAAATTGATTTATGCACAATCGGATTTTCCCCTTCGACCGTAATAATCATAATTTTCTCATGTGGTCAAGTTGAACCAATCAGGATCTGTTGGCCTATTCCGGCTCCGTTTTTGCAGTTGCAGCAATTGGCAAATGAAATTGCCAACGCCCCAAAGGCCATAAAGCGATTTAACAGCAAAATAGTTCACATCATTCCATTTTTTTGTTGTTGCTGCTGTTGTTGCTATTATGGCTGGCAGAAACAGACGACGGATCCAAGAATCGTGTCTGGGGATTTCAGCAAAGGATGTTTAGCATTGGTAAATGTGCGTTTATAAATTTAAAAACCTATAATAAAGTCATTTGCTGTGGTCAGCCACTTGGCCAGCAGCCAGCAAGGGGGGGGGGGACCCCGGTCTTTTGGCCAACATCGTTACGCATGCGTCAAAAGAGAGCAAAAAAAAGGAGGAAGGAGGCGGCCACTGAGGCTGGCTGGCTGGCTGGCTGGCTGGCAAGGAGAAGGCCAAGGCGAAGGCAGAGACGAAGGAAGCACCGCAAACAGAACAGACAGCAAAGTGAGCAAAACAGACACGGACACAGAAAGTGGACAGAAATGGACAAGTGGACGGGCGACAAGTGCCTTGGCAACAACAAATGGCCAAGGAAAATAGTTCCTGAAGAAAACTTTGGCCCCCAACACCGACTATTCAGTGATACAGGATAAGAAAAACAAAAGTAAAATGTTATAATTCTAAAGAGTTTTAGGGATTAAGCTAGTATTGATTTACGAAATGTCCTAAGATTAATATGCAAAGTGCATTTCTTAGATAAAACTAATGATTATTGTGTAGTTCTTAAATAGAGATGGATAATTAAATATTTTTATCACTTAAACTTAAATACTTATCTACTTTTTTATATTAAATAAATACTAGCCTTATTTATTTAGATACTTTGTGAATTCCTAATTGTTAGGCTTTGTAATTATGATTACATAAGGAACATAAATAAATTAATGAAATCAATTAATACTAATAATCATAAATCATAAATTATAATATATAATAATAATAATAATAATAATAATAATACTAATAATATGCAGAAAATTTAAAGGAAACATTTGTTTTCAATTACTCAATACAAGTGATAGAGATAGAGAGCGTTCCCCAGTAGAATAAGCAGTATTTAATGATAGGAATTCTCCTTCAACTAAAAAGCTATGTGATTTTTTTGTTTAATTTTAAATTAATCTTAATCATTAATATATTTGTTAAGCTTATAACTTAAAGCAAACGAAAAATGTAGATATTTTTGTTGGCAAACCAAACAAGGTATCTGTCCGTTCGGTTGGCTAAATATCTGCACACACTCCTTTGAAATCTCGATGGCTCCAGTTTACACACACACACACTCACACACACACACACG
This sequence comes from Drosophila baimaii, assembly GCA_018874675.1. Lineage (NCBI taxonomy): Eukaryota > Metazoa > Arthropoda > Insecta > Diptera > Drosophilidae > Drosophila > Drosophila baimaii. The sequence goes on from JAEIIU010043881.1 coordinate 5,484, forward strand.
CACACACACTCACACACACACTCGCTCCCTGCAGATATAGACAACGACTGCAACAACATGTCACACTGATTATTGTGTTCAATTTTAATTTGTGCAACATTTTGTGTTGCTTGCAGCACGACGCTATTGCTGTTGTTGCACTCGTTTCATTTGATGGCCCCAAATGTGTTTTCTTTGCTTCTTTCTTTCTTTTTTTTGTTGTTGTATTTTTTGTTGTATTTTTATTTTGTGTTAGCCTGCAGCTGACAATTGCCAGAAGGAGACGACGGCAAAGACGGCGAATCGGGACCAGATCAGAGCTGCAGTTAAAGCAGATTTTACTCGGATTTTCCGCTGCTCCTCCAGACCAGATATCAACTTTCTTTTAACCGTTCGAACAATGTCAAGAACTTTGCCACTTGTTTTTTTTTTTGTTTTTTTTCCTTTGTTTGCCTGGCTCGAAATCGATTCGCAATTGGTGCGCCATTTATCGGCGAGATTAATTCCACAAGTTTCAAGTTTTTAATGCCATCGCGCGACACCCACCGATAATCGAGTATAATGAATCGATCAAACGAATTGAATCGCATCGAATTGATGGATTGAATCGCATGCAAAATGCGGTGTACTTAGCCATTGTCTTGTTGTGTGTGTGTGTGTGTGTGTGTTTGTTGGGCTTTTATTTGATCTCTGGCTTTGTTGTGCGGCGCGGCTGCCGTTGATATTTTCTCACAATTAAGCGGGGCAAACGAGCGCGCAGGCGAACCGGCCATCAGCCATCAGTAATCAGCATCAAGTGGCATGGACAGTGGGCCAAAGCATAGTGGATGTGGGGCAAAAAATAAATGGGAAATCATTTTAAAACAAATAAAATCAGTTAAGAGATATTCCAGCGAATTTATTTAAATTAAAATAAAAGAGGATTTCTCTGTAGGATTTATTCAAATAAAATGGTATTACACTTTTCTAGAATTTCTTAATTTACATATTCTTTAAGAATCCTTTTCCTTACTATGTTTTATTGGGAATTTTCAAGCTAAACTGGTAAACATAATGATACATAATAAAATTGTAGATTAACAATAAATAATTCTCTAGGCCAACACTTTATTTTATATCGTTTTAATAGGTTTTATTTGATTTATCTCTTTAAGTAATAATTATTTCTGCATTTTATTAAAGAGAACGTTAATAGTTGTTTTTATAAATAAATAAATCTGAGCTACTTGCCACATTTAAATTTATACCTTTCTTTTAATATTATTTCTTAGTGATCCTTGGCCTTAGGATTATGTTAATTATTATTATTTATGATTATTATCATTATTAGTATTTATGATTATTATTATTATCATTATTATTATTATTATTAATATTATTATTATTATTATTATTATTATTATTATTATTATTATTATTATTATCATTATTATTATTACTATTATTATTATTATTATTATTATTATTATTATTATTATTATTATTACTATTATTTTTATAAAACCAAGGCATACATATGTATATTTTCCCATGTCCAGGGCTTAGAATCACATTAAGTGTGGCACAAAATTGTTTAAACACACGGGCGTATCAAATACATCGCACATGTCATTATTATTGTTTTATTTTATTTCTATTTTTTTTTTGTTGTTGTACTTATTGTTGGTGGTGGTGCAGCTGCTGCCACAAGAAACCCGGAGAGCCACCAAAATGGCAATCGGCAGTCAAGTCAAGTTGTGTCGGGGACTCAAGACCAGAGACGGCGGGGGGCATGGGGCTGAAGAACGACCAAAGTGATTTTTAATTGTCAGCCTCAAGTGCTGTTCGAATGTGTGAACTTAATAAATCTCTGTGGATACAACTATTCCGCTTTGATTTCTCTTGGCTGTCCCTCTATATATATCTTTCTCTCTCTTTTTCTTGCTGTATTTATATAACTCTCTATATGTGGAGAAAATCATTATTATACTCAAACTTGGCATAAATATATTGAAATTCATTGTGCATTAATTTTTTTTTTAAGTTTTTATATTAATTAAAGTGTATGTGCCCTAAAAACTTTACAGATTTAATTTTACAAGTTGTAAAATAATTTTTTTGAATTGAAAAGGGAATGTAAGTCTTGGTTTTCTCAATTATTTTGAAGTTATTATGGGAAACTCTTATATAAAGAATTTAAAAATAACATAAAAATGTCCAGAATCTTTTGCTTAAGTAAAATACGAAATTTGCCTCAGATCATAAATAAATAAATTAAAAAAAAGGAGATTATACATTTTAATATTCAAACAAAATACTACTTAAATAATAGAAATTTTTCCCTGTGCTGCTGTTGTATTGACAATTGTTGGGGGTTATTTTCTTAATGCCTTAATTGAAACGCGACAACAAAACCGAGTAATGATTATGCATATCAATTATGCTCTCCACGATGCGGGGGCGTTGCTGGCTGGCTGCTTTCGGATGATGGATGATATAAATTGTGGATACTACACTGCGATCGGTGGATCGGTGGATCGGTGGATCGCCCTTGGCAATCAATTGGTCAAACAGGTGCTCGAGCTCCACTCGACGACTCCCGCTGAGATCTCAATTCAACTCGACTTGACTCGACTCGTTGCGACTTGGGTCTTAATTGAAATGGTTCCTTTTTTCCGTCCGGATTGGATTGCAAGTGGTCTTTATGGACTTTTGATTGACGGACTCGCAATTAGCCATGAAATATACACTTTTTTATTGTGGGATTTGCGCTTAAATAGCCATAAGACAATGCAAACATAAATCGCATTTTGTATCCTTAATGCGTCTTATTTTAAGTTATATTATTTTTGAACCAAATATTTGAGCATTCGGCATTATATTCCTCTTTGCCATAAATTTGTTTCCTATTTTTCCTCATGTTCTACATGCCTCTCGACTGTTTAACATGCTAAATTCTTTCGCAAAATCACCATATTTTAAGCTCCAGATGTGTGTCCACTTAGGTCGCCAAGTCTCTGGAGCATCTAAATCTTCGCGCGAATCGACTCGATAGCCAGCAAATTTATGGAATCGCTGTCAATGGTAATTCCACTCCACATCCAGGCGACAAAGTTGCGGACGAATGATTATAATTTGTGAATTCTGAATCCAAATGCGAGTCCCCCGTCAATTGGAGCAGCAAACGGGCCCGGCTGGCATATAAACAATGGTTAATTGTGGCAGATTTGCAAGTAAATTAGTGAAATATTGAGCAGAGTAAGTTCAGTAAATTTATGGCGTGCAAATGGAGTTTCGGATTCCATTGGTTATCTGCCATTTTTGCATTTTCGTCTTTTGGTTTCCTTTTTTTCTTTTTTTTTGTGTTTGTTTTTCAAAAATTTCGTTGGAAGTTCTGGTGCTGCTGCTGCCTCTTGATTTCTTCGACTAATAGAATCATTTGGCAAAGTTGCTAGCCCGGTTGTGCAGCATTTTGACTAATTAACTGCAAAGTTTTATTGCAGCCAGCACAGAGACAGAGAAGATAGAAATGCTGCAGATGCAACTTGTACGGTTCGCCTTTGCATTTGCCACTGGAAAATAAAGTTTATTTTATTGAAATCAATATATATCAACAGATTGGAGAGGAAAATTCGCTAGGTTTATGTAAGGGCTTTTAATTAATATCTGGATATCTTATAAATTGTTGAGAAATGTAAATAACATAAGATCAAAAAGTAAACAAATAACTAAAGTGTCTTATGGCTTCTATTTTATTTTATAAAGACATATTTATTAACTATTGATTCACTTAAATTTAATAATAAATTTCAGGTAAGATAGCTCTTAATAAAATAAATATTTCCCAACAAATTCCCTCAAAATTTAACCTAAAGAAATATCCTGTTGCAGCAATAATTATTAATTTTTAGTTATCCCCTTCTCTGGGGCTATGTAAATTTAATTGGATGAAATTCTTGATCAGAAAGTTAGAGCATTTTTTCCGCGTGTTTTCGCCATGTGGCCCGTCTAGCATTTCCTGTCCATAATGTGGAGGCTCCTCTTGGCTTGGTTTTCCTACCAAGATCCCAGCCGATTCCTCGATTCTTGACTACTGCCGCTCTGAGCACATATATTTTTTTTTTATTTTTTTTTTGCTTTTTTATTTCTGAGCTGGGCGACGACAATCATAATCGGCATTGACAAACGCACATTGCGTATACTTATCGAGTGTATCGCGCACATATGTATATGCATTCGTACGAGTGTACTCGTATATTCCTTGGCCATTTTCCAACTGCCACAGGCAACTGGTATTACAGGGGGAGATGGCTTTCAAAACATTCCCAAAAGGTGTCAAGATTATGTGCATAAATAATGAGATTTTCAGACAGCACTGAGTGGGCTAATTAATTGATTTGGCCAAAGGTTAACGCTGGACAAATACGACAAGGAAATTGGGAGAAATACTTCTTGGATTGTTTACATTACATTACAAAGTCGGAGCGACTGTGTGCTTGATTACAAATAAGAACATATTAAAAAATAAAGAGAATATAAATTAATGCAGTTAATTAGTACTTAATTAGTGAGGAAAACATTTTTAAGTTTTATATTGAAGGAATATTTCTAGAATCAGTAACTTCGCAAGTATTTTACTAGGATTTTCGTATTATACTATTGTTAAATTAGTTTATTACAAAATAAGGGAAACTTGTATTTATTTTGATTTTAAATAGAGATAAAACCATTAATATTTTTTTTACAATTTTATTAATACAAAAGCTTACTGTTTTACTTGTAAATTCTATTATTTTCTTATCCCTTTCGAAGTTCTTAAACTAATTCAAATATAAACTGGAATATTTACCAAATATTACCAAAAAAAAAACTCCAGATATGTCCTTAATAGCATGTTCTGTTTGGTTCATATTTTTCCCCCTCATTATTCTCATAAATTTGGAATGAAAAAATGCTGCTACTTCCAGTTTCGGGATCCACTTCTAGTTTTCTGGTGATTTTGAATTCACATGCTCGTGTCCGTAATGGAAAATCGCAATTTTTCAGCAGCTTCCATGCGAGCTGGAATGAAATGTTTATCAATTAGCGTGCAAATATGGTAAATATTTGGATCGATTAGAGGAGCTAAGCAGCTGCAGCTTGATTGGTTTCCAATCGATAAACTAGTTATATCTAGGAGTTGATCTGAGCCAAATGCGGTTCCTGTTGTACAAAGAATAATGAGCTGGTAAATTATATCACACAAGTTAATAATATTTTGTATTTCTTCTACTTTTCCTTAAGTTATTTTCCATAACTATCATTTATCTGATGTGTTAGCTAATTTCTTAATTCTCCTCTTGGCTCTTGTATTGTAAATTTGACCATAAAATTGATAGCATTAACATGAACATGCGACTGGGAAAATCCAAGACAACAACAAAAGACGCCATAAGCAACAATTGCAATTGTCAGCGGCACCTTATCAGAGAATCGGGGAGAGAAAAGCTCAGAGAGAAATGGCGAAAAATGACGGGAGGGAAGAGTATGGTGTGAGTGTGTGTTTAGTGGCGATAAAGCCAAAGTGTTTACGAGCTGTTTAGTGTTTGATGATTGTCGGTAAAAGCTCTGGAAAAAAAATAAATAAATTTTTAGTCCCATAGCCATACCCATTTCCATTTCCATTTTCATTTCTCCCAACCCCGCTGCAGCATTTTCCGCCAACCGACGATCTGGAAAAACTTGTAACCTTGCAGCCTTGTCATTGTCATCATGCAGACAGCAAAAGAGCTGGGATCTGGAAGGAAGGTGGAAAGCTGAAGGAAGCTGGAGCTAGAGCTGGTGCTGAAGCTGGTGCTGAGGCTGGAGCTGGTGCTGGGGCTGGAACCCTGGCCAAAGCCAGAGGTTGGCAGGCGGATCGTGCAAATCTTGTTAGCATTTTTCAGCCATTTCCTTTTTACATACAAAGCCCCCCCAGGAGAGTGAGGGGAACAATCTATATATATATATATTTATATATATATTTATATATATATATTTATGCTTAGAGAAAAAAGCAAATAGAAGTGAGAATATTAGTTTTCTTAAAACTATAAAGACTTCTTTAGTACCTTGGTTTATGTTTACTGAAATAATATATCTTAAAACCTTTTTATACAATTTATTTGTACCTCTTTCCCATATCATATTGCTTGAATTAAATTATTATTGAGATAAAAATAATAAGAAAATATAAAAAAAATAATTTGATTTCCATTACTTCCACTATATTATTTTCAATTAGAAGTAGTAGCTTTTTAAATTAGGGTCTTAATTTATTAAATACATTTACTATAAAGACATTCTAATATAATAATATTAAAATTTTTGGCGGGCATTTATTAGGCTTTATTTAAAGCACAAAAATGTAACTAAAAGCGAAACGAAACTTATTTAATTTCCTTTTACTAAGAATATATAATATATATATGTTTATATATCTTTTTCAAAAAGTACAATATACCCTTGATAAGTTTTCTTAAGGGGTACAAAAAATATGTTTAAAAGAAAAGCAAAAAAAAAATTATGTTCGATATCAATTTCGCGTGGACACATGCCAAGAGACACGCAACGCCACCAAACACGCGCACCACATTTTTCGTCCGCCGCCCTCCCCCTCTCGGTTACCAGGCATCCTTAAGCCCCGTTTTTCCTCATCTTTCTGGTAATTGAAAATCAAGAGACAGGGAGTCCAAAAAGAAAAAGAGACCCCGTTTGCCTCTACTGCCCTCCATTGGAAAATGGTGGAGATGCCAATGGAAGAATAGAGCATTGGGGCAAGGATGGGGCTGAAGAGGAAATAATTTCGTCTGGCAGCGGATGGAAAAAAATATATAGAACAGTTTGTAAAATAAACCTTGAAATTTTAGATACAAATGGGGTTTGTTTTAAAATTAAATTAAATTGATTATAATCAATTTAATCAATTTAATTCATAATTATGAATGCAGTTTTGGGGAAAATATTACTTTAATTATAGAGTTCTTTGGGATAAAGATACATTTTTAAAATAAATGTAAATAAAACCTCCGTAAAATTGATATTTTTGTTACATTCAAAATTATTAAAAGCAGCTATTAAAGAAAGTCTTTAAAAATATATAGAAAGCCTTCCAATAAAATTGATTTTTTGTTTAATTCCAAAGTATATATTATGTGTATTATTATGGTATATATAATTATTGTATTATTACTATAATATATTGTAGTATTTAATTTATTGTAAGCTAGCATTTATATATTTTAAGTCACGCCTTTCAAGATCTAACCACCATTTTAATCATAACGTAAATTCTTACTAGTTGTTTTATGAACAAAAATAAATTACTTACTAAGCATTTTATGAATATTATTATTATTTCGAATTTTTTTTAGTGCCTGGCCTGGGCGTTTTCTAAGATCTCGAATGTCGAGCAGGCAGCAGGAATTAGAATTAGCCCCCGTCTGCGGTTAAAATACATGCGAGATTTGTGCGTGTTATAGGCGGCAACAACAGTTCTCTGCTTCGCCCCCTCTCTCGAGCAACTGGCGAACATAAATGCGAAAATTGAACGCAAACGCCGGTGATCCTAGTTGCCTGCCCGCGGTTGTGGGCGTGCAACGAGCGAGTGGGCTTAACTCTGCGCTATGGATATACATTCATACATATATAGAGCATCTGTCCAACAGTTGTTTGCCTTCTTGTAAATGACCGTTTAATGGAATTGTCATAAAATTCGATTACTAAAACCGATGCGTAGTCTCCGTTCTGGCGGAGAGTAAGTATGATTTGCGGAATGGTGGCTGCGTTTAGTTTCTAGCCAAGAGTCCAACCAACGACGACGACGATTCGATTTCGTGTGGGCCGTTTGTTGGTTTTCCAAGCTGTTTTTAATCTGTGATGGTTTCCGTCTTGCCGGCAGCTTGATGGCTTCAGATCAACCTGGAGCCTGAAGGAAAAGATTTACCATTAATAGATCTAGTTGCAGCCTCTCATCCTCTCTTTCTCTTTCCGCCGATTCAAATTGCATTTTTTTTTATGTGTTGTGGTAGGAGATTTTATAGCCTTTTCATTGCCGAAGCAATGTTTTGCCTTAAACGCTCTCAGTTTATAAATGTTTAATCTTTAAGACATTTGGTAAATTAGTTTATTTTCGTATTTATTGAATATTTAATTAAAACTGCGTTTTCTGCTAGCTAAATCCTTGATCTACTTCTCTGATATCTTTAATAACTTAAGCATGTCTTTAATTTAAGCTGCGTTTTCAGCATTTTTTTTATCATTGAACTACTTCTCGGTTATTATTAAGAACTTAACAATTTTTTAGTGTTCTCCCGCCACGGGACTAATGCCGTTAAGCTCTGTAACTAATCATCTTTTCCAGCATTTCACCCACTTTTCGGAGTATAATTTTTGGGATCCTCCTCCTTGTGGTGTTTTTTTTTTTTTTTTTGCCTTAATGTTGTTTCCACCGATAATCCATAATTCGCGGATTGGAAAATGTCTGCATACGAAATATGGATCACTTGCGACACACCCCCTTTTGGCAAGCAGAGCAGGCAGACTTTGGCCAACAAAGGAATAATCAAGAGCGTTCCAATTTCCAAAACTAAGAGCCACAAAAAAGTTAGACAAAAAAACTGCTGAGCCTCCTAATAGAGAGCTTAAGACCCAGAGATGAGTACAAATTTTGATGGTGATGTCCAGGTGTGTGCGTGCGTGCAACATATGCATAAAACATTAACCCATAATGCCATGGACCCAGGTCCAGACTTCAGGCTCCAGACTGCAGACTGCAGACTCTAGAATTCAGGCTGTAAAATTGAGAAGCCAGCCAGCCAGCCAGCCGACCAGCCGGCCAGCCAGCCAGCATCCCCCTAGCTCCATGATGAGAGAGTGCGGCAATGCCGGGCATTTTTGCTTTTATCTCGGGCTCTGATATCTGTGGCTAATGCATAAAATCTTATAATTTGCGCACGTGTTAATCAGACATTATGATGCACACAACACACGGCGCACAGCTGCAACACTCGAACTGTTTAAAACTGTGCCTAGCCACACTCAGCGAAATCAGGGTTACAATGGGAAGAATTTAAGAAGCTTTCATTGCTTATTTAATAATATTAATTATTTTCAACTATCTGAAAATCATAGAGAACTTAAGGTCTTCAAGATATAATATTTTTCCAGCTAAAATTTGTATCCTTTATCCTAAAATAAAAGTAAGTAAGTGTAGCTTCAATACTAAGAATAGCAGAAATTATCCATATATCGATAAAGTTATATAAATGATATAGCATTGATATTTTGTTTGATATATTATTGTAAGAAATTAATGTTTTGTAAAAAATTATGGTTAAGTATAAAGAGGTTTTAAAGTGTTTTAAATTAATTGGTAAAAAAAACAAACACACAAATTTCGATATTTTTCGATATTTAAAGTTTCGATTAATATTATACGTAACTAGCGTATTTATATATAAGTTTTGAACTTATAGTGTTAAAATAACACTGTTTATAATTCATAAAAATTTAAATACAAAGAAAGAAACTTTAAAATATTTTCGATATGATATTAAAACCGATATAATGTTTTCCTCTCGATATATAACCCTATTTAGTAGTAAGTTATTTTAATTATGCTTTCATATTCCCATAAAATGAACACAACAATTTATAAAATGCATAAAATGCAATCGCATATTCGCACTTTTATAGAATTTGCATACACATACATATATAAATATATATTTTCCTCAGTGCATTTTGTAGCTTAGAAAAAAAAAAACACACACCAAGCCACGTAATGCTGGGAGAAGAGAACTCGGCGGTGCTGCGGCCATGACCAAGTCGGCAAACTAACAATTTTAGGCTAATGATGTGCTCATATTTAAGTTAGTTGAAACGCTTTTAGTGCAAGGCATAACTCAAGTTGAGCACACAGACAGAGATCACACGGGAGACGACGACTCTTGGCCAGGTGCCGCAACGATAGAAACAGAGAAGCGGAGAATCCGATTCTCCGAGAATCAGAGACTTGGAGACACACACACACACACAGCAGAGAATCAGAGGGAGCAAAGACACTGGAGATGCGGAGAATCGGGACCGCATGCTGTTGCATTTAATGATTGCACGCCTTGACTTTGGCAATAAAACAAATTTGTGGCCATAATTTTCGAAATTCAAATAACAAATGCTGAGGCAGCCGCTGCCGGACTTGGTTTTCTGCTTAGTCCGCGCTGGCTCTCCTCACATTTTAAAGTTGCAAGCTGGGGAGACACCGGCAGCGGCGACTCCACCTAGGGATGTATGCATATGGAGGCGAGAGATCCGTTACAATATATCGACGATAAATATCGCACCAAAGAATTTATTTGTGTTTTTAACTAACAAAATGTTTTCAGTTTCTTCTGTATAATATTTTCAAATAATTTTAAAGCATAACAAATACATCTCGAAAGCTTCGCTAAATATTTACTTATCAATATTTTTACTATATCTAATTTAAGACTTTTTTTTCGATAGTTGTAATGAGTATTTATTGTTTTTATTGTTTTCCTATCTATTTATTCTCTTTAAATATTTTCCAACATATTGTATGCATATGATATTTAATGGTTTCGATATTTATCGATCTATATAATCTTTGTTTATGAAATATTCAAAACATTAACATTTAGATGTAATACTATTATTCTTATTATTATTCCCATATACAATATTCTTTAATAATATTTGCAGCTCAACTCTGGCTCCCAAAAAAACTGATAAATCTCTTCGATTAATATCGATCTGTAAATGATATAAATAAGTTATAGCGATATTTATGCCATCGCCAGCGTCATGCCAACTTGTTTGCATTGAAAATTTATTGTTACGCAGCCACGAGCGGAACTTGGGCGGTGAGGCAGGCAAGGTGGGGCCAGGCGAATGCTTGTCCAACGATTTATGGCATTGCTGCAATTGTTGCCAACTGTAAATGCTGCGGCAAACAAGTCAATTGAATTTATTTCGTTTATAAATTGCCTGCAGCAGCCGCACTCGGAATCTCCTCCAGCTGGCTGCATAAGTAGATGATTCTCCTTCTCCCGCGGCGGAGTGTCAATTGGCCAGCGGGAAGGAGTTCTCCCCAATCCGCAAACCGAATCCGAATCCGTATCCCAATACCGATCCCGAGTTCCAATGCCAATGGCAATGCCAAGGCCCCAAGACTACCGATTGGAGACAAATCACTGCTCGATTTGACAACGTTCCAACGTTCACCCGAGATAAACAGGCAAACGGCCGGGGAAACTCTCTAGAGATGAGATCATGCGCTGGCATTATGCAGCCAGCAATATTGGCCAGTGGCAAAAACCATAAGGAGTGTGCTCCTTGTTTTTTTGTGGCTACATAAAAAACATTAAAGCAATTTGGCACGCGACTATATACTGATTTTCCATCACAAAGAGTCCGTAAGAGCTTAAAAAGATATTTGTCTTTAACAGTTAAAGCCTTTATATATTTTTAAAATATATTTTTATGTATTTTAAAAGAAAAATATTAGTTAATATGGCTAAGCAAAGAAATAGGTACTTAGTTATATTTATAATAATTACATTAACCCATGTTAATGTGCTAAAATCATTATAAAATAATTATTAAATTTGAAAACTATTAAAATAAGAAGGTTTCTGTTAAGATGTTCAACTGATATAGTAACTAAAATGAACCTATAGCTAATTAAAATAAAACTCTTAAATCTTCGCTGGTAATTGGGGTGACTCCTGTGCCGCCACATGTGCTTGAAATTATTTAAAATAATTCTGCGCGCGCACACTCGATTCAATTCATTGGCAATTATCTGAATATCTGAATAATTGCAGCCTCACGATTCCCGAATTTCGTGTCACACAGGCCACACAGGCACGCTGCCATCGCTCGGATGGCGAATTCTATGAGAGGAGAGGCGGCTTTCTGAATGGTCGTCGCGCTGCACTTGGGGTTGTGTGGAGGAAACTCCGGTCCGAAACCGGGGGCTGGCTGGATGGGATGGGGCGATGATGTTGCCGCTGCCGCTGCAGCTGCACTTCTGTGATTTACAATTTTTTCCGTTTGCTTATTTTCTGTCCAGCCAGCGCCAACTGTCTATTTGTTTTTTTTTCTCTTCTCTGTCTTTTTGCTGCTGCTGCTGCCATGAGAAGAAGCAAATTTGCATACGATCTACGGACTTCCTTTCACAATAACCATTCAGCAGGCTATATAAAGTCGAAAAAAAAAAACTTTAAATACTTTCGAAATGCGAGCAGGGCGCACACACAACACAAGAAAATATCAATAATAATACAATGTGATTTATTGTCAGGGCAAACGAGGGAGAGAGAGAGAGGGAAAGAGAGCGAGAGAGAGAGAGAGGGAAGAGAAGGCAGAAAAGGCCGTTTCCTTGCTGTCCAAACAAAAGACTTAGGCAACGAACTTGCTTTCACAAGCTCCAAGCTAGCGCCTCTTAACAAATTATTGATTTATTGCCCAAAACACACACACACTGTGCATGTTTGACAAAGAATGGTAGATCATAAACTATATATTTTTATACATAGATATAAATATCAGTATATTACGCAGCCCCGCCGATTGATGGCCCCTGTAAAATATTTTTAAGTGCCTCACAATTAGTCAGGTCCATGTGTCATAAAGTATAAAAAACATTCCAAAAGCCATAAGAAGTTATTCTGTATTTTATTGTTGTTGTTGTTGTTTGGCTTGGCTATTTGTACGAACGAGTTAATAAAATTCTTAACACGGCCATAGATCACGTGGGGTCGTCCCCAGCACTGGCCGAAAAGTAGGCCATAAACATTGGTCTTCATTGGTTAGCTAAATTATTTGTTATAATCAGTCCTTGGGTGGGTGGTCCCTTGGCTGATATTTGTTATAAATAAATTAACTTAACACTAAGTCTCTCTAAGATTTTCCCTTTAAAGTTTAACTTGTATTTTAATTGTTTCTCTTTATATTTATCTTTATTATAATATTTTACATTACTTATATTTATTTTATTTGACATTTATTAAGGATAATGAAAAATAAAATGAGAACTATAATGTATTTACTATTTTCTCTATTTATTTTAAAACATCTTAGGCTGTTCCATGTGCTCTAAAAGTTCCCATTTTCGGCCGCCAACACCAAGTTCTTTGACCCTCCGACGACTCTCACCCCAAGCCGCGAAGAAGTGACAAATAAATAATAAATGAAACAAGTCGCCCGATCGCTCAGGTGAGAATGCGTGGCTAGTTATGTAATGTCGATGCTGGGAGCACACTTTAAGCGGCTTTATGATGTGTTAAAACTGTTGCACCAACAACCGAAGAGGCTAAAAAAAAAAAAAAATATGAAAAAAAGCAAAAAGATAAAGAAGGATGACGGCAACGATGACTGGCCAACGTCATCGTCATCCTCATCGGCATTGTCGTTGTCATTGTCGTCATCGTGGAAATGCGGGTTTCGCTTTGGCTGCGATCAAGTGTTCCGAGTCCCCAAGCATGAGTTGGACATGAGCTGTACACAAAAAGAAAATAAGGAAGAGTATAAGTAATTATAAAAGGAAATTTAAAATTAAACAAAAATATAGCATAATATTTGGGTTATAAAAACATGCATAAATAGTGTTTATTAATACCCTTAAACCTCCGATTTTAAATGCTTATTTAGTTTTCTTTTTCAATTTTTCACTTAAAACTTTATGGATAGTTTTTTGTTCAAGTGCAGCCTCAAATCGAGATCAGGCAAACAGCTCCAGCTTCTTCACTTTGGTCTTCATCTTTCGCCGATAATTGATCATCATCAGTCGGTTTTAATTGATCGCTTTTACCTTACCCTGCCGCGCCTTGCATTACATTGTATTACATTTAGTTTGATCGGCGATCGCTGGACCGCTGGACCGCTGGATCGCTGGATCGCCGGATCGGTGAATCGATTGTAATCAATCACTTTCGTGGAATTGTGCCTGTTGAATGAACTATGCTATAAGGCCGTTCTGTTCTGTTCGGTTCTGTTCCGTCGGTGGCCCAATAATCCAACCCATAAGTTGCTTCAACAGTGGCGGTGCAAGGTAAAAGATTTACCAAAGGGGATTTTATATATATAATTATATTTTATTTCATTAAATTCCTAATATTTCGTTTGCTTTGATAAGTTAAAATAAAGTAAATTAAATTAATTGAAGCTTTTTACAAGAGATTTTAGAGATCAAAGAAGCTATGAAATACTTTTTTCTCTAGTATTCAATATGTGCAAGCTGTTGGAAATGATTTGAAGTTAATTTTCAGTATTATAAATACCTATTTATTTCTGCTATTATTACTTAAATTATTTAGTTTTTTATTTCTCCCCCCAAAAACATTTTTTAGCTGCCGCCACTGCTTTGCGGGAAGCTCTAGTTTTTCGCCCAGCTTCTCCTCAGCGACTTTGACTTTGACTTTGGCATTTTCCTTCCAATCATCAGCCACAATTGCGTACGTGAGCTGCAAGCCAACGCCAAGGCGATCTCAAAGGCGATCCTATTTTATTCGATCCCAGTTGCAGGTTGCAGGTTGCTCGGGCGCAGGTTGCCACATGCTGCGTCAATAAGTCACTCGTTGGCATTTGTGAAATGCATTAGATCAGCGAACATATCGTTAAAAAAAAAAAGAAAATAGAAACCCGATCGATCGATGGATTCACGCACCGAACGTAGCACAAATTCCTATGCAAATTGCTCCGGGTATTTCCATTGATCTTTAGCGGCTCGAAAACAAGGAGGAAACTCCTGGCCACAATAACATTTAATGGCCAGGTCAAGGTCTTGTCCTATATTTGGACTTGGTTTATCCAATGTGGATTTTTTTAAATTTATAGAATATTTCCTTTAAGTTGAGCTTGTGTCTTGCTTAGCCTTAAGGCTCGGATAAGCCCAGAATTCCTTACAAATTCCTTAATTCATTTCTTTATCATTCCCTGAAAATGCACTGTAATTAGCAGCGGTATTTTCCTTGCATTTTTTTGGCCTCAAGTTGCCTACGGCTTTGACTTCGATTTGGACTTGGATTTGGATTCAGATCGGATTCCTCCATTAGAGCGGCTGTCAATTAGAGCCAGATGTCCGCGATGTCCGCGATGTCAGCCAGATGTTTTAACCCAAGCGGAATGCACTCGATCTTTCCCGCTCTCTTATACATATGCCTTCTCCAAATCCTGAATGTCTAATTAGCATTCGGCTTACTTTACCCCCAAGGCCACACATCTGCCTCTCCCACTTGGCGCCGCCCCCTAACCAACGGAAGACCAACATCGAAGTGGGGATGTACGCGAAGAAGTATCGATAACCCTGAAAAGTATTTAAGTATTTCAATAAAATAAATCAAGCTTTAGTAGGCACTTCAGAGAAGACTTAAGGATCACTGTATGGAAGTTACATGACCAAGTCTATGACAAATCTAATTTACTTTCCAGTAATACAAAAATAAACAAAAATATCGATAATATTATCGATAGGTATAACTATTAATATTACATTTTTGCAAAAAATATTATCACAAATATTGATAAAGGCAAATAACATATGGATCATAAATGGTAAAAATAAATAATAATATTAATCGTTTTATTTATCGATAGATAAAAATCAATTAATCGATTAAAAGCGATTAAATGTTGAGCCTCACTTTTAACATAATAATTTAACAATAATTATTAGTTATATAATAAAAACTGATACATTAAAGTAAATAGAAATATCGAATATCGCCTTTGTTATCGATAGCTTGTGCCTCCTCTAAATGGAACTGCAAATCGAGCGATTCAAACAGGAACTGGAGCAATAAACAAAGACATCAATGGCCCTGGGGCTCTGGCCACATGCAGGCGTATGCATATATCTGCTCGATTCCTCCTCGATCGGCTCTTCCAAATTAGATGCAGTCCCATAAATAATAAATCGACGGCCGATGCAAAGTGGTAGAGCAAATACTTGCCATGGCGACAAATGCTCAGAGCGAGTGAGATGGCAAGAAAGAGAGAGAGAGAGAGAGAAGCTGCGAAGAAATAGAGAGGGGGGTTGGGAGGTGGTGCAGAGAGAGCTGGACGGCACACGTTTGCCCAGAGACCCAGAGCAATCAATAATCCTAAGCCTGGAAACCAGAGAAGGATGCGGGGATCGAACTTAGATCGCAATGAATTCGCACCGTAAGGAGATCAGAGCGAGAGAAAAGATCAAAGAGAGAGAGAGAGATATAGAGAGAGACAGGACACAAGAGGTGACAATGGCCAGAAGAAGGGGGGCTTACAGAACCTGTTCACCCAACGGGCCTCACATTAGGCGGCGGTTGAGAGAAGTAAGGCAGATTCTTCGCCGTCTTTTTTCTGCACTGGTATCCTTTGGCTTCGGAAGCTGCAGATTCTGAGCAGAAGAAAGAGATTTCAACTTAAGGAGCACCCTATGAAATTAAAGGGGATATCTTAAAAAAAAAATAGCTTCAAGAAAAGTACAAATCTAGATATGTTGGAAATAACATTTTCCTGCTTTTGCTTCTTAAACTTTGATTATCTTTGATGCTGATTCTTTGGGATACTGATTCTTCCCTTTCTAGTCTTGTGTTCTTCGGAATATATTATTTATATTGTATAAGATTAAACCTTAACTGCTTTACTATAGTCTTAACTATATTTCCCTTCAAGTATCTGCTTAATTTTACAAGTATTTATAAATACAAACTAATATTCATGCAAATTAGTATCTCTTAACTATATTTTCAATTAACTATACATTTTATTTACCAAGTTAACTGAAATTATATCTCAGCATTAAGGCGGTGATTAACCTATTCCTTGAACATCCACATCGCCTTCACTGGCCACAAAATATACTTTGATTTAATCATAGTTCTATGGATCTCCGCATAAAGCGTATAATTTAAGAGCCGCTGCACCATTAGCTTATTTATTTCCATATAATTGTACAAATACTTGGTGGGCCAACCTCTCGTTTCCATATTGTGTTATCGGCTGGCTGTATCGGCTGGATGTTATCGGTCCCGCTGTGCTCGTCCCCCAGTGGGTATACCCCATCATTGCCCAGTTATTTCGATCTCGCTGATTATAAAAATAGCAAACGAGTCACGGCCAGATCGACAAGCAGCGCCAGTTCAAGGAGACACCATCACCATCACCACCAACAAACACACACACACACACTGAAGAATTGACCAATGGAGAATCAAGCTGCACAAGAAGAAGAACCAAGGCAGAAGAACGACGTAGGTATCGTCTTTCTGGCTGTCGCAGATTCCTGTTTGCTTGCTCGCTCGCTTGCTCTCCCTCTCTCTCTTGGCGCTTTTTTCGGCATTAGAAGAGCCTCACATCCTCCGAAGAATCTGCTGCGAAGAAGGAGAAAAATTATTATAATAAAAATAATAGCAAACCGGAATTTCCTGATCCTGTTTGTCTGCCTATCAGGCAGAACCAACCAACCAACCAACCAAACAGCCAACTGTGATTCCTTTTCGCATGTAAAGTTCGCTTTGTCCGCAGATGTTTTCCACTCCCGATTCTGTGTGGATTTCCTATGTAAGGCATTGGGTTTGCCGTGGATGCCGCAAGAGATGTGATTTTCGTCGAAGAACTGGGCCCCGAGGATCACATCACCCTTTTGCCATCATTTCGCTTTCGTTGGTATTCATCAGACACACACACACACGCTGCTTCCTTTGGGCTGTGGTTAGTTTCTATGAACTTTTCTGGGGATTAAAATGTACTTTCCAGTATTTTATACTACTATTTTTAAATATTAAAAGCTCTATTTTTTTCCACGACAACATTTATTTAAATTCACAAAACCCGTTGCTTAGGTTCATGTTTATTATGACAACAATTATGATAGATTTCCTGAACTCAACCATAACCAAGATCGTTACTTTGTATGGCATGCTTTTAATGTCTTCCCATTTACATGCTGATTTAATGGGAATATAATGGGTTAATCTAATCCCATATGGACATCGTTTAGTCTATGATAATGAATGTGTTAAGAGTATACATATATGAACGTATTTACACTCACGCGTACATAGCCAAGTTAATGCGAAGCTCGCACAGCTGTTCGCCTTAGCATTTTGATTGCTTTTTGCATTCTATTTATTTTTCAAACGGCGATCATGGCCAGAAGATCCCATTTGGCTTTAGCTTTGGCTTTAAGAATCCCCCCCATCCCCGCCAAAAAAAAAACTGGCTTAAAACTTGGACCTGGACCAACTCGGACTCGCCAGTTGGACGCAGTGGACACACGGCGGCAGCATTATTTATGAGTAGATCCGCGGCGCTGGCAATTAATACGATTATCGGCCAGATTAATTGGCAATGCCAGTGTAATTAATACCCGGTCGGAGTTGCACTTGTCTGGTAGTCGCGACTCGCGAGTAATATGTCCACATAACTATGTATATTCCTTCTGCCAAAATCCCGCTGCAGAGAATCTGTCACAAAATGACGCCGCCGCCGCCTCCTGCTCGGATTTGGTCTTCAGATGGTATTTATTATAAACCAAAATGTATCAAGATGTAGGATGCGCATAATGCGGCATGCGGAAGATATAGATATCATTCAGGGGGAATCTTTACAGACAGCTGCAGATAGGTAGCCGTTATGCGGATTGAATTTTTGCTTGGAAGCGTGACTAGCGAGGATGCTTTGAAAGATGTTAAATATTAAATGTTTACGGTCCAGGATTATATATATTTTAAGCACAATCCCTCCTTTGAAATATTAAATTTTTAATGTTATTAAAGTTAAACGATTTCTTTCTGAAATTCTTATTACTTACAGGAAATACTTATGTCATAAGCATTCAAACAACACTCTCTGTTTGCCAAGTAAAGACACTTAATGGAGGGAAAAACATGCTTAAATCCACATAAAAAGGAATAAACAAAATATTAAAAATGCCATCAATATTTACATAACTGTTCTTCAAACGAAAACGAAGGCGGGACAACACAAAATATAACAAAAGAGAAAATAAAAGCGTGTGCAAAACAAATGAGAATTAAATTTTAATCAAGTTTGGCAACTCTCTCGTAATTTTTTTTTTTGTTAGCCTTCACAGCCCGTCAAGTGCAATTCGCCGATAAGACGAGGAGAGGGAAGAAAACAGATCCAGACAGATTTTATGGCTAAAATAAATGACGAACAGCAAAGGGTAAAGGCAGCAAACGGCAACGGAAAGGAACCTGGCTAATAAAAAGCCATTAAAGCCAGGTTCAGGCAGGTCATGTGAGTCAGTTTTCGCTTTGTTTTGCGAATTCGGTTTCTGAGATTTCTGCACTTTTTTTTGTATTTGGGGTGGGTCCCGCCGCCGCCGCCGCCATAAATCAGCGAAATTAGAAAAGTGAACAGATTTGCTAAGAAAAGATGAGGAAAAATATATGTATATTATGGAAGATTTGAAGTCCTCTTCTTTTGGGTAATTTTTCAGAATTTTTCCATTTTAACTTGGCTTTTTTTTTTGTTGTTTTGGTAGGAGGTGTTCCCACCATAATTCGCTTCTGCGAAAGCAACTGTATTTGAAAAGGAAAAGGGAGAAACCAGTTTCAGTTTTGTTCTCTTTCCTTTGCTTACTTAACTTTTGCCGTTTTCCTTTTGGGAATTTCGCCTTCAGGTTGATTTTAGTCTGCTGATTTCACAATTTTATTGCCAAATGGGAAAATGTTTAAAAAAACAAGTAAGAAAAGCTAACTTCGGGCGGAACCGAAGTTTATATACCCTTGCAGATAATTTGT
>JAEIIU010043883.1:0-21043 GCA_018874675.1 Drosophila baimaii
AAAATTTTAAATAATTCAAAACTTCTTTCATAGAAGTTTCGTCAAAAAATATTAAGAAATAAAAAAAAAATTCATACTAAAACATATTTTTTTTTTTAATTTTAATTTATAAAAAAAAATTAAAACTTTAACTTAAATACAAACTATTTTTTTTTCTTACTTTTACTATATCTAACAGAAAAAATTAACTCTCCGTTCAAAATGTGACCACCTGATTTAATCGTCACTTTTGGGGTCTGTCACCCCAGTGTGCGTCGTCGCCGTGTTGTGTTTACCCCTGGCTTTGAGACCTCGAGCCTGACTGCACTCGTCCTCGACTCGGCCATTAATTATTTAAAATGCACGGCGCCATAACCATTTAGAAGAGTCTCGCTTTCGCCAGTAACATGTGCCAACAGGCCACAAAGTAAGCGACAGCACGGGGGAAACTGCAGCACAAATAACAACAGAACGGAGCAGGGCACTTGTAATCATAAAAGTTAACGATTTTAAAAAAGTAATTCTACAAGAAGCCGAATTTTGGTATGCCCTAAAGGGAGTTTTAAAAACAAAATTAAGATTTCTACAAAATTTGGAATTTATTTAATAAGCTTGATATATTTCACATTACATTCTTATGGTTTTAGGGTATAAAATTAATTATGATTATATAATTCGAAATATATTTAACTGCTTTCTATCTTTTAAGAACAACAACAGTGTATATTATTTTTAAAGTTTTCTAATTGAATATTTCATTCCTTTATTGTGTGGTTCTTAATTATTTTTGGTTACATTTTCCAAACAAATCTTATTAAAAATATTAAAAAAGAGGCTAATATCAATATCTCTCCCGATTAGCTTATTTTCTTGACCAACTCACTTTTCTTAATATTTTTATTTAACTTGTATTAAAAGGTAATACCCCTTCCCATATTCAAAATACCCCTTGTGGAAAGTGCCAGCCAAAATCAGAACGACAAGTGACGAACGGATGCAGAACAGAAACCACAGGACGAAAGGGACATCGAGGTTTCCTAGAACGGCCTCAGCTGCTAGTGCCCCATTTTGCGGGTAAGGGAATTTAATTAAAATCAAGCACTCCAGCCACACCTTCCAAGCTGCAGCTCAGCTCGTCGTTTAGTTTCAATCAAAGTAGCGACAAACAAACACTCAAAAAAAGGACAAAAATTTTACGCAAATTGACAACAGAAGCGACGACACCGAAAAACAGAAGGCAGGGAGGATTCCATGTCAATAAAAATAAAAACTGTTTCAGATGGGACGCCTCGTTCCCGTCCATTCTCATCTTGTCAGTTGAAACTCATGGTCGTAATTGAAACTCATTAGCGTGCATTTTAGTGGCAATTCTGGAGCTGCGAAAGCCGAAAGCCCTTTTCCATATTGCCAACCCTTTTTCGGGACTTTCCCCGGGTGCCCAGGGACTTTTCCCCCACACTTCTCGGCTGACGCCACCACTCTCGGCCGGATCCCGGTGGTGGTTATATGTGGTGCGTGCGGTTTATGTGGTAAGTGTGTCATCATTATGACTGCCATGGGGTTTTCGCTCCTTTTTTTGTTTTTTGTTGGGGCCTTCAGTGTGTGAGAGAGTTCGATTTTTTTTTAACTGTTGGTTTTTTTTTATATACCAGCAGTGAGGTGGATAAAATAGTCTTTGTACAGTTTACTTAAAGTAAATCTGAATAAACTATTTTATTTTACTATTTAAGTCCTTTTTAATCAGAATTAGAAAACAACTATTACTTCAATGACAAATACAAATTGAGCAATTGATAATGTTGCATAAAAACTAGATGGGAATTCAAGAAGATGTTTTATAAAAATATGAAGCCATCAAATGCATGCTCACTGCTCTGCCATTTAATTAAAAATTGTTTAATGTATTTATGTAATTTGATAGTTAATAATAGTTCCTCAATCTTTTGATTAAAAAATACAATTTACACTTATTTACACAAAGAGACCACAAATCATGATTAATTGGCTTGTCAGCGGCACAAAGGATTAACAATCGCAACAAACCGCAGGCAAGCGTGTCGAAAACTTCGCCACTTCGATGTCGTAAACTAAAAAGGACTCTCCCACTTCACACTCATTGAATAACCTTCTATCCCCCACGAAAAACCCAATAAAATTTTAATTGAAGAACTTGACTAGTCCCTGTAATTATGCCACACACACATGAGGCGTCAAAGGCCACACGGGACTTCAAGGGGTTAATGGAAAACCTTTCAATGGACCCAAGGTAAATTCAATTTGTCAGCCTAAGAAAACCAGCCGAGAAAAGGAACTGAACTTGAAGGCTCATTTGCATATAGTTTTCAAGAGTTCAAAGTGTTTCCAAACTTTCTAATGATGGAAAACTATTAATTACCAAAGTAGCAACGCTTTCGATTGGCAGCCTTCTTGGGAAAGAAAATAAATTGAAAATTTATCAAAAGAAAAAGGGAACTATAATCTCTGGGGAGAATTGTACAAAGTTAGGCCAAGATTTTGGTAGATTAGAGATGTCTTAAAATAAAGTACTTGACCCTTTAGGGATATTGTGAAAGGTTGGATCACAGCCTAAACTTTAACAGGGATTCCCAAAAATTTCTTATATTATTCGGGTATTTTTAATATGTCAAAAAATACATTTTAAGGTAAAAAACGTACTCCCCCAGGGGTATGACAAAAATAATAAAGGAAAAACCTCTCACCAGAAAAGAACAACAGCTTCAGGGATAACTCGCCTTGGGCGCCTTGGGATGCACAAATAAAACCGAAAAATGCAATCGGAATCTGGGCGCAGACACGCTAATCAAATTAAGCGCAATATTTGGTTTTCATATTCCTTCCGAGAGGATGAAATGCAACTGCCGTCTGGCCGCGGGCATTAATTACACTTAAATGTTGACCACATGCCAGGATTTGACAGAGACACAAAGTCAATAGCTTGGCCGCCAAGTGCAACCCTCCTCCAGCTCCAGCTTCCGGACACGGTGGAACTCCAAGTCCACTTTGCTTTGTCCAATTTCCCCTGAGGCTGCCAGCGGCGGTTGCATTTTTTGACAAATTCGCCCGACACGCATGCAGTGTCAACAAGGCGTGGCGTGGTATCAAAAGGACTGCGAGGGGCTGCGATTAAATCATTAAATTCATACGCTCCATGGGTTGCACTTTTCTCATTTTGGCACTGCTCTTTGCACTGGAAAAATTTCCTAAGATAAAAAATATATATAAATAAAATATAAAAAACTGAATACAAACATTTCAGGAACACTTCTTATATTATTTAAAATTCTACCTATAATATTCAAGCAATATAAATTATATTTATAAGTTAAACCTTTGCATAGTTTTATGATTTATCTTTTGAATGCTCTATTGAACAAATTGCATCTCAATTGCCACTAAAGATACACTAGGTCTTGTCAACCTGTGCTATTAATCTTCAAAAAATCACTTGCAAAACAGTGCTTTTTTCTTACTGTGTGGTATTATTTCATCTGAGCTTGACCGCCACCCTGGGAGATTGTCACTTGCTGATTATTCGGTTTCCGTTTTCATTAAAATGCACACACATCCCTTTGCTGCCAGGCTGCATCAATGGTTGCATTGGTTTTTTGTCCATTTACAACCTTTGGGTGTGAGTAAATGCTTTTGGGGCATTTTTTAATTAAACGGCATGCAGCGGAGTTAGGATTTTAATGTCACCACCTCGCGCCGTGGGTGGCGATGCAGCAGCAGCAGAAGCGCCTTTGGGTGGCACGTGCACTTTGACAAATATTTTAGGCACACAATTGCAGTCCCAGGAAGCTGGAGTTGGGGTCACTAGAGTGGAGTGCTGACCCAAGTATGACTAATTCCTTTTAGGCAGGATGTGGTCCCAATTGAACTAACGACTCCTGCATAGGAAGGTTATCCAGAAACTATGGAATTATCTCCAAAAACCATAAATAAATGTTCTTTAATGTGTTTTAGTTATTGATTAAATTCTGTGGCTATTTTTTATAATCCCTTCCCATCTTAAATTTGCAAACTGCTGAAATAAATACTGTTCTTTTCTTAGCACTACTTGCCCCCAAATAAATATGAAAAATATATATCAAAGTATCCTTAAATATTACATTATCTGCAACTTCCACACCCATGCAACCCTCTGCTGTTCATAGTGCATTAATTTAAAGTTAAACAAGTGAATGAAAAATAAATTTTACATTTTCATTTTGGCATTTTCGCTTAAAAGCTTTTCCTGGCTCTGGCCGAAAGGGGGGAAAAATAAACGAACAGAGGAGAACAGAGTGCAGCGTGGCAGGCGAAGCTTCACTTGGTTGGCCACGGCTGACTTCCTGCCAGATTTCCGGGCCAATCCCCACCAACCCGCCGCTCCTCGTCCTACAACATACTAAATAACCTTGTTAGCGTTTTTAATTAAAGGTGTAAATATTGATATTTACCCACGCAGACCTGCACACAGGGCTCTTCCACCCTACCCACCGTCGCCGGCCGGCGGCTGTTGGCGACTGCCGCGGAAATGCATTTTCGCAAAAAGTCAAATAAACTATGTGGAAATATGAGCCGGTTATTAAATACGGTTATATGCGGGTTTCGCCTTCGGTGGATAAATGTCGTTTTTTGTGGTATTAACAGGGAAAACCCAGTAGCGCTCGGGAAAAACATTTTTTAGTCATAACTTGGGTTTCAGTAAAAAAGTTATTTTTTCTTGTCTGGAATATAACGAATTTTACTTGGTAGAAATAAAAGCAAACATTGCGAAAATATCATGGTAAATATGTAAATATTATATCTTCTTAATTTCAAGCTCTCATTATATTAAAAAAGATAATTCCTTATTATTTCCTTAGCTCTTAGCTATTACTTGTCCATAAAATCAAAACACACATTCTCGACATCGAAATCCTGACCACGTTAGAGAAATACCCTACTCCCTTGCCATCTAATATTGGATAAAATAAACCCCTCCTGACAGCCGCAGGCTATTAAAACGGCAAATGCACTCAAAGGCCCCTCCGGTTCGCATCAATAACGCACACTTGACGCTCCAAATTAAATAACCATCATCAGAATCAATAGAAATATGGTCCTGTGGATTGAGGGTTCCACACATATCCCACATGTATGTACAGGTACACCCAGGCCAGGGCCAGGGCCAGGGCTCTCAGCAAATTGAGTTAACTCTGGCCTAAAAGCGTAGCCTCACAATGTAAAAAGAGTAAGGGTGGGAAGGGGGATGTGGGGGTAGAAGGCCAGTTAAGTTTTGTGCAAAAAATGTTAATTTTAATTAAGGCCTGCTATCGACACCCGAACAGACACGATGCATTTTGAGGCACTCCACTCCACTCCCCTCCACTCCACTCCCCTCCACTCCACTCCCCTCCACTCCACTCCCCTCCACTCCACTTTACTCTACTCCAAAGTGCAATGCAGCGCAACTGATGCACTTTATGGACAGAACTGACTAGCTGGGATTGAATTGGCTGGAACCAGGTACACTGGAAAAAGAGGAAATAGTGCTAAATTATATAAAAACTTCTTAACGGAATTTCGAATAAATATCAGAATAAGTTAAAGCTCTTAAGTCCTTCTTTTATTATTAAAAGCCTGTGTTAGCTTTACCAATAATATAAGGTTTCCCATTTCAATGAGCTTTTTTCCTAAGCAGATATCAATTTGAATTAATTTATCAATCTAAAATTAAGGACTTTATATATTTCCAATTATTTACAATTTATTTTTATCAGTGTCAGTCCTGGTCTGGCCTGAAATTGGGATCGTAGTGGAGCCTGCTCTGGCCTCCTGTTCATTGTGGTCGTGTCATGGACATGTGTAAACATTAACACAACATTGTTGTGCCCGCCCACGAACTCTGGGGCAAAAAGGGGGACCTATATATATGTTAGACAGAGATGAGGGACACCAGAGAACATTAGTTTGGAAGGCCGTGCAACAATTTGTTGCATACCACACACCTCGTCAGCGGCAGCCAAGCGTTGTGCTTTTATTATGAGGTCATGAAGGGTATTTCCAAAACGGGAATCATAATTGCCTTATACACTTGGTGATGGGTTTTAGGTGGGAGTTGGGTATAAATAAATTATTCTGCGTTTTCGATATATGAATAAAAAAATCTAAAACAAGATAGAATGGCTTACACGATTGCAGCGACTATAAAAAATCCGAAACTATAGTAAAGTGGCTGTAATAAAATATTTTCATAATTTTATAGTTAACATTTTTCAATCTAAAGTTATTTTTAATACTTATTTATTAATAAACCAATACAACAAATAATATTCTATAGCTTCCTTAACACTCCTTAAATTATTTCCGAAACATCTCAAAATTTTCCAAGAATTTTCTAACTCCCTGTGAGATTAACTTTCATATTTTATAATCCCACATTTAGTTCTTAAAATGTACTTCCTTATTCGTATATATTTATTTCAAGAGCTGCACACATTGCTCTTTTAACATCCTTTTTTATATTTCTGAATTTTTGCATATTGCTGGGACCACTTAAAAATTTAAATTAGCGCTGGCCGAGTGAATTGCATTAGCGCGCTTTTTAATTCGCTTCGTAAATATTTCAGTTCCATACGTATGAATTTTTCAGCATTTTAACGTGTTGGCCATGCCGATGATTATCCTGCGGCTTATCAGCGCCTGGACAGGCTCCTCCATGCAGGACATCGTCCCCAGTCCCCGGACTTGTTATTGAAAAGCAATTAAAAAATCCAGGCACCAAGCGACTGTGGAAATTATTGAATTATAATGCACATGCGATGCTGGAGTGTTCAGTTCGGGGTCAGCTCATAAATATAAATAGGTGTGTGCATTTTGAACGAGTTGCGCCAGGATTGACCCTTGGCCCTAATTTGGTTTTAGAAGCAATGGAATTTCAGATAAGTTCACATTATAATACAAAGCAAAATGCATTTTAAAATGTAGTAAACTTTATCGTACTGAAGGAGAAACTGCATAAAATAAATAACCTATCCTTCTTATGTTTTATTTAAATATTTAAAGCCTATTTGCCTTTACATATGTGAGAATAATCCGACAATCAGCTTATTGTTATTAAATTCTCATCTGACCTCCCTGAGCTCGACTCGCTAATTGCGCCTATCGGATTACCAACGCCAAAAGCTATTTTCAATAACAAACTGCAAAGTGAAGAGCGCAAAAATGAAATTTTATAATTGGCTTTTCGGAAACCAAAAAAAAAGGAACGTTGCAAAAAGATAAAACCAGAGACTGCTTCGCGTTGCATACGAATATAATTAGCATAAAATAAAACAAACATCGAGGAGACTCGCCGAAAAATATTAAATTTCAAGCAATTAAAAAATGCGAAACGCTGAAAAGCGCGCTAAGGATTCTGGCCTCCAGCCAAAAGGAGCGAAAAGGGTTGCACAGGATATCAAATTACCCCGCGAAAGAGAGAGAGAGGGAAGTGGAAGTCAGAAGTGGAGTCTCACTTTTTTATGCGGCTAAGACAAACAAATAAATCGAGGATTTTTATTTCTGGCCCAAGAAGCTTAGAGCCATAAACGCAATCAAAGCCAATCCAATGCAACGACTCGGCAAATAGTCGTAAAGGTCATAAAAATTGTCTTAAACGAAATGAGCCAACCTCCCTTTTGCCGCTTAGCCACCCTCCCTTTTCCTTTTTTTTTTTTTTTGTAAACTGTGAACAGAACGATAAAAATGTTGCCCTCGACACCTGTGACCACAATTAAGCCGCGTTAAGCGTTTCCAAGGAAAAACTTTTCCGCAGTCAAATTGAGTTAAAACTCGCCGGACAAAACTTTTTCAGCGGCCAATTTTTTGCGACCCATCGCTTGAAGTCTCTCCTACGTGCTGAAAGTTGATAATTTAATTGAAGTTGTTAACCACTTTTTTTTTGGTTATTTTTTTGCCAGCAATTATAAAAAAAGGAATTTATTTTCTATATAAAGGAAGAAGGAGAGCGAGCGGTCTCGAGGAGCCTTATTAAAATTTGTTGAAATATAATTAAAGTCATGCTGAATTTAATTGCCCAACTGACAAGGGTAGAGCATTGCTTAAAAAAGGGTCTAGAAATTAATTTAAAAAGATTGTCGATGGAGGAGGTAGCCACGATTAGCAGGTGGTGCGTATTAAAAGAATCTAAAAATTCAAACTTAAATAGATTGTATATAATATTAATAATATCTTAAAGGTCTTTCCAAGCAAATAACATATATGTGTATATCTCATATTTGACCCCATTTCTCTAGCAATTTCCAAAACACACAACCATCTCCACTTACATTTTCAATTTGGCAACAATTTGCCGTAATCTAAGACCCAATCAGAAGTCAAATACTAATAATGAAGCCAGACAGCACTTCCCAACCTCCATTGTCGAGCATCAAATTTTAGCCAAAGGCAGCCTGCCAAAAAAAAAAGAAAAAACAAATCGAAATTACCATATCGAAAGCAGGAAAAAAATAGGAAATGATACCAGAAGCAGGACACACATCCCCGAAATATTTGTTTGGGGAAAGCGAATCATTGCAATTATTTGCGGAATGCACTCGCCGAGGACTTTATTGAGGCGCAAAAGGAAACCGAGCGGAGCGCAAATTGAAACAAAATGAACAAATCAGGCAGCAAATTTGCATGCGACAACATTTTCCGACTCCGTCCAATTTTCTCGCAAAGGGGACAAGGGGATCGACTTATTGGCAATTTTTATAGTTCAGCGAGGGTTGCACACTTTTCTTTCTGCGGGGTGTGGGGTGTGTGTGTTATTGGGGTATCTGGGCGAATGCCAGTGCAAATTTATGTTTATTGAGGCAAGAATTTCACGATGTCATAAGAGTTGCTTTATGCGGCAGGGAAATAACGAATAGGGAATACTCTATAAGGGAAATGTTGTTTGTTTAATTTAATTCGATAAAAATTCTGAGATAAATAAGTGAGATGGAATAATATCATTTATGGTAAAAAACTGGTATTTTTGTTTTAAAAATAAGAATCAGATAAATATTGACCATTTGTTCCTTTAAATCAGTGGTCCGCAGTGGCCCTTGCCACCACATGCACAGTATAAATCAGTGGTCCGCACCATTACAGTCGCATTTCAACATTATTTTCAACAATAGAATCTTAAACTCAACATAATAATCCTAATTAAATTAGTTTACAAAATAAATTTAAAAAATATCTATTAATAAAATATCTATAAATAAATTATATCCAATTTCCTATAAAATTTAACTCCCAATTGCCTTGATTTTTCAAAATACCCTACATAAATCAGAGTATCCCCCGCAATTGTATGCAAATATCGCAGTCGCGGCGGTGGCTACCTTCTCCATATCATATCAATATCCCGGCGATGCCATGGCAACTTTATTTATGCAAATTTCCGGAGTCAAATAAGAAAAATATTTCACTTGTCCGCTGCGTTCTTCTTTGCCAATTTCTTATTTAATTTTTTCGTGTTGTGTTCTGGTTTGGTTTTCCTTTCTTTTTTTTTTATTTATGGCAACTAATTTGGTGGAGTGGGCGTGGCTACTCGTACACAAATCAATTCCACTACATTGAAGCAAAAATCAATTGGAACAAGGGGGCAGGGGAGTTTTTCAAGTAGCAGCCAGGACAGACAGTCCCGGAACAGAACTCGAGCCGGGGCCGGGCAATTATATCTGAAGGATTCGAGTGCTACTCCACGCGGATTCAGCTCGTGAGAGAGACAGAGGAAGAGCACAAGTTTATCTGCTCCTGCCGATCCTTTTTCAAGTGCAGACTCGCTGCCTGCAACTCAATTAAAATGAGCTCAGGTGTAAATTTTATTGAAAATGTTTAATTGCCGGGGAGTTGGCATCGTCTGGTCTCGACCTCGAGCCCCGAACCCCCGGTGTCCGCCTCATTATCTGCTCCATTATACTCGCAGCGATTTTTACTTGTAATTATTTGTTTTCGTACGTCTGACTCACACACACACACAGTGTCCTTTGTCCCAGGATTTATTTATAAAGGTTTATATATATATATATATATATATATTTACTTATTTATTTGCCTAAGCTGCGACTGACATGGTCCTGACGATGACTATGCCCTCTTGGCTCCTGCCGATGTCGATCCTGAATCTGTCTGTATTTATGTAAGAGGAACGGCTCTGAAGGCAATGAGGTGTAGCTTGTTTTGGGCAGAACGAGGTGGGGTTCTGTTATCCTGGAACTAATACTTAATGGAGCCAAAGATCTCTCTGACCCACCCTCGATACTAACTACCCTGCAGACTTAGCCAAGCAACGATGTCCTGCGGTGCCCTGGCTGCATATTGAAATTTACACAATTAACTTAATTGCCAATAGTTGCGAGCCCACTTCTGGCACCAGTTTGTCTCGAGTTGTTGTGGCAACATCACTTTGTTCACACTCTGTCGAGGAGGCAGCCGCCGCAGACCCATTTAATTTGAACAATTAATATGCCCGAATGTCAAACATTATCTAATGCTGGGTAACAACGAGTCACGTGACCGCACGAATGCAAAACAGATTTGCGTGATGAATTTATGACTGACATTGATGGGCCAGGCCCGAATCCGGCAGATACTTCAGAACACGCAGCCGGGGGATTCCCACATTGTTGCTCTTTTTTCACGCCCGCTCCTTTGCAAAGGATTGTCTGGTCTTTTAACCCTTTTCCTTCAGCTCGATCTGTGCCGCTCATCGTAAAGGGATTACGGCGGTGGGTCGTGTGTCTGATGTTGATTAAACTGCTCCCATCCGCTTTATAATTTATGCAAGTTGCGGGAAATTCGATGCGCCCGCATGGTCTAAAATTGTTTTAAAGTCATTTGCAGCGCAAAAGTAATGGTAACCAGAGATGGAAATGTATAAAATATCTGTCCAAGTTAATGTAGCTGTAAGGCTTAAGCTTTGTTAGTGAATATATTATTTTTAAGATATTTTCTGGCTCTGAAAATAGAATAAATAAATCTCAAAAAAGTTGGCACAAGAAAACTTATCAGACATTTTCCCAGCATATCATCTTTACGCTTCTTATTGTTACTTCCCCTCGCTCTGACACTCTTGAATCAAAACAAAAATCAACATGCCACAATTAATAACAAATTAACATGATGGGGAGACGCATGACCGGAAGTGTAACCAAAACCGCGCTGCCCAAAAACATCAATATAATGAAATGTATTTGTATAAAAATTAAGCGACAAATGCCTTTCGGTTCAAGTCCCAATTTTGGGTGCCCCGGCGCATTGTGTTTCTGTGTGAGAGCCGCTTGGCCCTCAAATATTTACACTAATCATTGTAAAACATATTCCTCAAGTGCCCCGTAAACCGAAACGGAAGGAAGGCAGGCAGGCAGGCAGGACGAAAACAATGGACGAAAGGTCTCGCCAGAGCCGAGATCCCGGGATCTCAGGTCCAGTTTCGGAGTTTCGTTTTCAGGAGAACAAGGGAAACCTGGCACGGGTCACGTGCCTCATTGCACGTGTCCCTTTTAATGACCAGCGAATTGTGAAAGGAAAATACACACGGTCTGGGACGGAGACCCGAAAAAAGGAAAATCAAAAAGTAAATATTCTATAAGCAAGTATTTGGAATATAAGATACCTTGTACTAAATTATTTGTATATATTCAGACTTAATTTATATATTTTCATTGCAGTTGTTAGATAATTAAAATAGGAAAGCATTAAAAAAATTAAAAAAGAGTTCGAATTTATATAGCAACTTTGTTTTCCGTTTAATTTAAATATGCTTCTAAAATACACAACATTTTTACATTGAAAGGATTTTGTTTGTTATTCTTGTAGATATATTAATATAATTCTTTTCTATTTTACAAACATACCCTTGCCATTACAGGATACCCAAAGTAACGCGGTTCCTTTTGTTCAGCATCACAGACACGCACAACAAACACACACATATAAATGCTATATTGAAATCCAATTCAATGAAATTGTTGCCACGCTCGAGTTCCATTAGACAAAAACCAATCACAACAGCGTGAAAAGGTGGCAAGCTCCCGGCCACTCGATTGCTGGTCAGTTGAAAATATTTCGACAATTTGCATGACCCGCCCCCCCCGCGTGCCTCACACAAAGGAGTATGTCAGGCATCAATTGAGCTCCTTTCTCCGCCGTCAATGGACGAATTGCCCTGCCCGGACATGCCCAATGCAACTCCACTCCCTGCCACAGCCGAAGGACCCTTTTTAATTGAGGAACTCGGCTGCGGCGTGTGGCCAGCAACCAGAAACAAACAACAACAAACGGATGACAGCCAACGCCTGACAATTGTCCTTTGGTCAGCGGTGGAAGGACAGGACAGCAAATATTGGAGATTGTGGAGGGCGCCGAAAACTGCGAGAAGGATGCAATGGGAATTGAATAAAGTGGAAAGAGAGGTGACGGAAGAGGTCTGCTATAAAAGCTTATTACATGGGGACTTTAATTTTAGGTAAAGGGATTGTAATTAATTACTGCTCCTTATTTATGGATAAGTATTTTGATTGTTTAACTCAACCAAAGCCATAATCGTTGCCCCTCTTTAAATATGTCACCTATAGACACCATCCAAGCCATCTGCTCTAATCAAAAGCCTCATCATCATCCAGCTCAATCCACTCCATCACATTCATCTAGCTGGCTCAGACTCCTCAAAGTAAGACGCAATATATCAAGGAGGAAAAAGTCCTGGGGCTGGGGAACAACACTTTGCCCACTTGGTCGGTCCATAAACAATTCATTTATTATCCTTGCAGGCTGCTGATCTGATCTAATGCTGCATGCTTGATTTACTGGCAGCGGCTGCAAATCATCGCCCAAGTCTGAGCCCGTAAAGGGATAAAGACAATGGTCATATGGGGAAAATATGAATATCTCGAATTCTCACAGGAGAACTGGCACTCACACCCCCTCAGAGGGGGTGACAAGTTCATGTAGGCATGTGCGATAAATTATCCTGCGAGTGTGTGTGTGTTTTTTTCCCACCTCCGGAACCCGGATGAGGATGAGAAGGTGTCTGCAATTGGTAGTCAAATATGTTTGATGTATTGGATGGATTTGCAGGCAGACAATTTTATGATCGCCGAATTTATTTGAGGCACACGCCCCCGAATGGCAGCCCTCATAAATTCCAATTGTTCTGCCTCGGGAAAATCCTTCAACGAGAAATTTATGCCTCCTGTTAAAAAACGTTTTTCGAATCCCAAAATTAAACGAGTCAAGCCAACATTTTTTTAAGAACTAATAAATATAAACCTATAAAAACTAGGCAAGGAAACAACCCTCGCTCGTTTTGCAAAATGTATAAAAATAATTTGCAGAGAAATTTTCAAATAAAATTGACGATAAAAAATTATTTTTAATGCGTCATTTTTACTTTGAATGGTTCTAAAGAAAAATTGGAAAAATTTTAACTTAGGCGAATTTATAATACTCTATTCTGTGATATAAATGTGTACTTTAAGTGATACAAAAATATACCCTCACTGGCAGAAGATATTTAATGTAATATGTATATAGAAAAAGTCGTAGAACCATTTTAAAACAAGTCTTAGGTATCCTTTATCTTTAGGGTATTCCATATGATTTAAAAGTCTTCAAGGGATTCCAGCCTCCTTAAAAAAACATCTCACATATCCCCCTTAAATACGTTTTTGGGGGTAGCCTATAAAGTCAAACATTTTGTGTTATATCATTTAAATTAAAAGCTGAGCTGACAATAAAAAGTACACAATAAACATTAACTCTCCTTGGAGTTCAACAATTCAAAAATTTCCTTTGTATTTGGTCTGGTCGGGCCGTAAAACATTTAATAACAACCGAATCGGCTTTTTGATATGCCCGGCAGACATTATTTCATCGCCCAACAACCCCCAGAATGGGGAGTTTAAAATAAGAAAAAAAAGAAGTACTCTGCAATAGAATGCATTTAATCATTTAAAAGTAACAAGTAAGAATTGGGGAAGAAAGTCTAAAGCACCAAAGTGGCACTTTGTCGCCTTTTATGCTTCCTTGAACTGACCGCACAAGGATCCCTGTCGAATGTTCCTTTTGTATTTCCCCGCGAAGGAAGCAAACTTGGATGTGTATGTCCCTTTTTTATGGCCAAACTGGACACACATAAATTTTCCCACTCACACATGTTTTGGGTCCAGTTTCCCACAGTTTTCCTCGGACGGGGGAGGGAAATCAAAAACGAATTATTCCTCACCCATCATCGGGAGGGGTGAATTTTTGTCCTTTTGTATAATTCCCATTTAGTGTTTAAGCCAAACACCTCAAAGGACCCGCAAAAAGGGTCCAAGGACTGACGAAGATGAATACTGCATTTGATTTGCATACGGCTCCAGGACCAGACAAAAGGTCCTGCCACTTGCTGACAGCAAATGGCTGGACCTAACGAACCATAAATTAAACACGCTTTTGATGTCTTGGCCGGGCCCACAATGTTTATTTACTTTAGTTCTCCGGCGTCCGGACAATGTAAAGTTTATCCTTAAAATTCGATTATAGGGAAACCAACTCAAAATAAATACAACTTTCGGCCGGTTTTAGTTCTATATGATTGAACTGTGAAATTAATTGCGCTGCCCATGGGGTCGCCAGCTGGGGGAAAGTGCTAAACAATTTGCATAAATTACGCCGGGTCCAAGGGACATATCAACCCGGCAATAAATTCAAGCCAGACAGGGCCTGGCTTAAGTCTTCAAAATGGCAAAGAAAAATAGCCAAAATGAGGAACAACAAAAGTTTCGGTCAGAAAAAAAAAACGAATAAATAAAACGAATTCAAGTGACCAAATGTGTTTGGATAAATTTTATAAATTAAGCCAACACCTTTTAGCTGAAAATGACTTTGAATATAAAAGGAAAAATGTAATAATATTTATACTTTTCAGCTGTAGAGCTGAAACTTTACCCAAAAGCCCTGCCATAATTACTCATCCCCCAAAAAAAATACAGCTTGCAAAAGAAATGTTTGTATCTGCCAAATTAATTATGCGGCAAATGCCTCGTTATTAATTAGACTCATTTGCCATTCGAGTTCAGCCCGAGATTGTTACCATGAAGACACCTTAATTAAATGTCTGTCTGCGGCGGATGAGTTCCAGATTCAACCGCAGAGTCAAAGTTTTTCGACCATCCCAAGGGTTGGTTGGTTCGTCGTTGTCGTTTTGTTTTTTGCCAAAAATATATTTTGCATATGAGAGTTTTGTGGCTCTACCCCTGATGATTGGCTGGCTGTCCCTGGAGATTTGTCATTTTCATTACCATAAATCAATTTGTTAATTAGTGGTAGACAATGAAGTCGATTAGCCATCAGTTTCCATAGAATGAGAATGGTAGTTATAGGGCTCCATGGGTTAGGGTAATTAAGTAGTTTGAAAAGGGGATTATAATAAGTATTTAGCTTATTTTTAACAAGTCAACAGCTAAGGTAAATAAATAAAAATAAATGAATTAAATGCTTTACAAATATTTAAAAATATATTATCACAAATAGTTACAATAGAACTTTAAAAGCATTTTATAAAACTATACATTTTATTCCACTTTCCCTTAACTTTATTCTAAACCTTTTCCAGTAACAATTAGTTACCAAACCCTTTTGAATACTTCAATTAACTTTATCAGCAAAACACAGCACATAATTCATTCTAAACTCATTTAGGTCAGTCGAAGCGTATATAAGTCCCAGCTTCGACTTCTTTATGGCAATTCCTACCTCCCATAAAGACAAAGAAAATAAATAAATAAAGCTGCCCAGGCAATCAAACAATCGAATCTTTAATCCCATTTAGTTTGCGCATCGAACTAAAATTACTTCAATTTATTTTGATGGTCAATATAAAGGAAAAATGCGTGAATAGCTGGAAAATATAAATATTTTATTGAGCAGAGAGAAGCTTTAAATTGCACAGGCAACTTTAAGCTGCCACTTTAGCTGCCACTTTATGGCAGCGAAGGACTGAAGACGAGACAGGAAGCGAAGATGTGGCAGCCATTTAATGTCAACCATCAAGCATAAAGCCCTTGTATCCTTCCACCTTCTTGAAAAATAACAGTTTACACAAGAAAACAAAACAGAAGCCCGCCCATAAATGCAGAATGTGCGGGGACCACATGTGAAGTGCCCTGGCTTTGACTTTGACTTGGGCTTGGAGGAGCTGGAGGAGCTGCATCCTCCAAAGTGCGGCAGAGTGAAATGCATTTCAGCAACAATTGTTGCCAGCTGTAAATAAACACGACTTGGCCCGCCCACCGCCCCCCTGCTACAAGATAAACAAAAAGCGGGCAAACACTGCCATGATAATAAGGTATATAATTTAATATCAATCTGACAGCCAGAAGGCAACAAAGTGCATAGACGACGAAATCGACGCGCTACTTGTTTTTTACTTTCCTTTAAGATACAGAGTAAGGTAAATACCCTTTAATAGCTATTAGAGATGTGCTGATATCGATTGGCAATAAGTGAAATTATAGAGGAAGAAGGGGGAAATTAATCGGGAAATGGAAAGAGTAAAAATGGGGAATTTGAAGAGTTATTTGGGAATTGAGATCTTGCTTTCCCTTTGCCACATTATTACTATTTTGTAAAATATTTTGTAGAATTTTATTTAATTTTTTGCTTTAGCTAAATATTTTAATTTAAAAAACTTAATTGTAATCATTTTCTATGTAAAAATATATATTTAAAACAAGGATAAATGCAAGGTAAGCCTTATACGTATTTAATTGAATTAAAGATTGGTATTTTGAGCTTCTCCCTTATCATAATAGGGTATCCTTTAGTCATTCCGTGTCCTTGCAACTCCCTTTCCTAGGTGCAGCTCCCTTTTATATTTTTTCCTGCCGTCTTGTTTGGTTTTTCCTGGGCAACTTCCCTGCTATACGTAGCGTGCATTGTGTCTGTCTGTCTGTCTAGAGGTACTCAAATGCTACTCTTTCGATGCGATGCGTTTCTTCCTTTGGCATCCATTTTTTTGCTTGCTTTTCCATTTGATCCCTCCTTTCCCTTTTATTTTTTTTTGTTTGCCAACGAAATAAATGCAGTTTGTGTGTGCGCCTGCACTTGTTGTTTGTGTTGAGCCAAGCAGAACATTTCCATTTGAATGTCCTTTTAAGCGAAAACAATTCTTTTCTTTGTTTTGCTTTCGAAAAACCCTGGCTGCGAATTTTCCAGGTTGTGTGTGTGTGTGTGTGTGTAATGCCCAACCCCCGGCACCCGTTCGAGTGTTTAGCAAATTAGATCATGGATTTTTCCTCTGATTTCGGAGGGGGTTATCATCGCATGGATGTCATTATCGGATGCCGCCCACTCACCTGGACGGACGCCCTCGAGGGTAATTTCCTTTTGTTGTGCATTCTGTCGAATATTTTCCTTTAAAGTCCTTCGGTTGGATTTTATTTTACATTTTTTTATGCTGCAACTATAAAAAAGTTTTTACATTTTTTACGGCACTTATTTCAGCTTTCCTTCTTCTTCTTAGCCATTTTATTCTGCGGGTAACAAAAGAAGTTTTTTGACGGCGAGTGCATTATATTTGGGACTTACGGCGAGAAGTTGATTATGTTGATTTGTGGAATTGATTTGCCAGCGAGGGGAAAAGGGAAATACTGGGAGTGGGGGATAGAGCAAAGGATCCTGTCAGACACTCCTTTTAACCATAAAATATTCGTGGCATGTGGCTGGCAAAATGCTAACCGATTGTTCTGGTTGTCATGTGGGGTTTTGAGTCGGGAAATTGGTTGGTTAAAAAATGGGGGAACAAGGGGTTAAGAATTCTCATCAACGGAAGATAGACGAAGGGAACTAAAGGCAAGCGGTATTAAATTAAAGGCGCTGGAGTTTATTTATAGAAAGACAATCCTGTGTTCGACAACTTCGTTTATCAGAGGATAAATAATCTCTTCATAATCATCAATATTTTACAATTTGTATTGTTTCTGAAGGAAATTTTCCACAATATTTACATTTTAAAATAAATTTATACAATTTCACCAAGTTTATTTCCACAAATCTAGAAACAAACACAGAAATTATTCGTTCTGTGAGACGGAACATAGGCACAATACGATTTTCCAAGCTAGGAAAATCATATAAACAAACAGGCTCTCTGGCTTGTCTAGAAAAATTAGAGAGAGCATAAAAAAGCCCCAGGAAAATTGGTCAAGGCCATTTCTAAGCTAAAGCAAAATAAAGTCAGGAAAAGTATAAGTCGAAAACCAAACTAAACTCAAGCAAAAGCAAAGTCAAATTCGAAAACTTCCCCTCGCAGTTCGAAAACAGAAAATGAAAAGAAATAAGAAGAAATCAAAAAAAAAGATCTAGAAAGAAAACAATATTTAATTTGTAACTATCCTTTCTTTTAGAAATGTTTTAAATATTTATTATTTTAATTTTATTCGAATTCACAGCGAATCTACGAATCGAACTTCGAAACTCATAATATTTCCCCAATCTCGAAAACTTCCCTTCCGTAATTCGAAACGCGTAAAGCTGGCTATGCCCAAGACCTATTTATGTTCTATTTCGAAACACCCCTTAAAATTCGAAATAATAACGTAGTGTTAAAAACGTAGTGCGTATACGTAACATGCCACAAGTGTGACTCTCACACATCTACACTCGCTCTCTCTATCGCTGTCTGTCTCTCTCTTTGGATTTCCTTTGAGGAAACGTTTACTGCACGTGATGAAAGTAGCTCGACATAACGGCACAGATATCAACACAGAGAGAGAGTGTATGGCAAAATGGGGTGGGAAAAGGAGAAAAAGGGATAGGAAGAGAGACAGAGAGAGAGAGAGCGGCGGACGAGAGCGAAGGGTGGCTAATTCTGGCGCCGTTTCCCGGGTATAAATACGGGTGTCCTGCGGCCAGAGCTCCTCAGTCAAACGCCAACTCGCCAAGAGTGCAGATCTGGAAGAGCAGGACAAGCACCACCAGGAAATCAAACCAAACTTACATTTTGACGTAAATTTTCGAGAGAACCACCCGACGACATGGCCATTCCATTCTACGAGGACGAGCACGTCTCAAAGTCCGAGCCCAGCGGCGATCAGGTGGATAGTCCCATGGCCTTCTCCATTGATCCCGGCCACGATCAAGTGGACTTCGAAGGACCTCCCACAGCGGCGGCACAGGAAGTGCCCACAGCGGGTGCAACAAGTGAACCAGTGGCTGCTCCCGCCGCTCCCAGCGCCGAGGAGCAACTGTTGGCCTGGAAAATCCTCGCCATTGCCATGTGCAAGGTCCTCAAGCAGTTCTATCAACAGCACAAGGCGGCGGGAAAATCCAGCAAATTGAAGGCCACCGTTCAGGTTCAGCCGCAGGCGCAGTAAAAAATACGAACAGAGTTACAGAAAAAAAAACGAAAAACAACACCAACTAAGGCTCCTAAAAGCGCAACTTGTGATTACTTTACGTTGGTGAGAACTAGCGCAGCCCCCCGAAAACCCCCCTAGAGACGAGAGAGAGAGAGCGAGACAGTGACAGAGAAATGTGAATCAATTTCCCAAGGAAAAACCCAAAAAATTAATCATTTTTTAAACAAGTATTTTCTTTGCCGGAAATTATTCCCGCCAAATG
The DNA here is from genome assembly GCA_018874675.1 of Drosophila baimaii. NCBI lineage: Eukaryota > Metazoa > Arthropoda > Insecta > Diptera > Drosophilidae > Drosophila > Drosophila baimaii. Next base: position 19,606 of record JAEIIU010043883.1, read on the forward strand.
ATTTCGAAATTGCCGTCGCAATGCAAAAGCAAAAAACTAAACTTTGGATAAGCGCAAATGTGATAACTAATTTTGCTAAAAATATTTCCAGTCCAAACAATTGTGTTTAGTAAGCCTACTTAAGTTAATTTAATTTAACTGATTAAGCTATGTTCTCTTAGAAGGTCGGCCCAGTGCAAAGGAATACGAAGCGAAAAGCGAAAGATCCCCCAAGAAACTTATTCTGGACAAAATCTGAAAAGATATAGTATCTAAATTTTGTAAGCAGCAGCTAGTTTTCAAGCAGAAACCAACTTAGTGGATAAGCCAAAAGTTTTCTACAACATACTATATCTATGTATCTACGAATAGTTACGATGACTTTTTTTACAAGCAACTCTCTTGGTGTCTATTTATGGATAAAATTTTAGATGTTTCAACTTCCTAGGTAGAATGCTTCTTCAACTTAGCGAATAGTTATGGAAATATATTTTTAACAAATACCAAAACTCATATATTTTTATACTTACTTTGCCATCGATATGTAAGCTGTGTGTATGTGTGTCAATTTAGTTACTAGATCCGTAATATAAGCAATATATGTGGCTAAGACTCGAAATGGGAAAAAACCAACTGGAGTAGGGACGCATTTTGGCGTCACGAGCATAAACATAGTACAAGTTCAAAAGTAGAAATATTTACATCCATAAATAACCCAAGAAACACAAAACTAATTATGGTTTAAGTAATTTAAATGTAAACTAAGCTAAGTAAACAGAATCATATGCGTATAAAATTAAATAAAATATGATTAAATGAATGCGAGTATATTGTTTCTTTACTAATTTGTGGTGGAAAAAATTTAAATAATTATTTTCAGCTAAAGAAAAATGGAAATTTATTTATTTTGAAAGAAATTAAATGCGTATACGTGTTATTATATATATATTTTTTAATGTATTACACGCACATTTAATAAAAATAAATATTAACAATTCTAAACATTTAATTTGTGTTAGGATAAATAGAAAACACGCAAGTTTATCAATTTATTAAATTCAGGAGGAAAAGAAGGGACGTTGTCAGATTAAACTTAAATAAATTGCCTTCGTAAATAATTCAGATTAAATCAGAAAATTCGAATTTTAACTATAGTTAAAATAAACCATTTAAAACGAATAAGAAAAGCTAACTTCGGGCGGAGCCGATGTTTATATACCCTTGCAGATAATTTGTTACTTTTTATAAAAGATTTTCATAAAATATAAAATGTATAATGTAAAATGTATGCAAAATGTAAAATACATATGTAAAATATAAATTTAGAACGACCTTTCCTATTGCAGCTATATGATATATTGGTCCGATTTCGATGAAATTTATAGGTGATGGCTATAATTATATTAAAAAGGCACGAATAAAGTTTCATTCTAATATCTTGAAAAATACCGAAAATATG
>JAEIIU010043891.1:0-23802 GCA_018874675.1 Drosophila baimaii
TTTTGACTAAAATTTGTATGAACCCCTTACCCCGCCCTTAAAGGCCACGAGACTAATTAAACAATAACTTTAAGAATATTGCTCAGATCGGATTGAAATTTTGAGGACTCATTCTTAAAATGTTAAACAATAAGATAAAAAAGTAAATTAAAATTTTCGAAACCCATTCCCCCCTTAAGAGTGAGCAAACATAAAAAAATCGGAAATATCATCTGAAAAAATATCAATATCGCCCATTTTTGCCATAAAAATATCGCGATGATAATATTTTTTTTTTAAGGAAAAATATCGATATATCGATATTTTGATATATTTCCGACATCCCTAGAAGCGATATTTTTTCTCTTTTCATTTTTATATTCTGATTCATCGAATATCGATAAACACATAAATAAATATTAATAATTATTAATAACAAAATAAAAAACTGTAAAGTAAACAATTGATTGTTTTTAGTATTAGTTGGTCCAGACAAACGACAACCGTGCGGAGGATACGACCAGGAGCAGACAACGATTGTGCGGATAGCGGCCACTTTGGGCGCTGCCAGTGGGCGGTGTTGGGCGGTGCTCTTATCGGCCCATGCTCCCCGCTGCGATAAGAGCGAGGCGGATCTGCCCCTCCAGGTAGGCACACTAGCAAGGCACACACTCCCTGAAGCCCACTAATACCATCCTTTTCAGAAAGCCCTTGGACTCGGAGTCGGACTCGGACTGGGCACCATGGGGTGCATCACGAGCACCAGCAAGCTGAACGAACTGCGTGGCCACGAGAATGTGTTCCGCGTGCGGGTGGCCCATCTGCAGCCCACTCCGGGCACTCCCGTCATCCGCAGCGGCTACCTGGAGCTGACGCCGCGCGAACTGATCTTCCAGACGCCCGGCTGCGAGCCCATTGTGTGGGCCCTGCAGCATCTGCGGCGATATGGCTTGAACGGCGACCTCTTCTCCTTCGAGGCGGGTCGCAGGTGCATGTCCGGACCAGGGATCTACACGTTCCGGGTGCACAATGCCGAGGAGCTGTACCCGATGTTCCAGCGCTACATCAACGCCGTCAACACCGACGCCTTTGCGCAGGTGGAGCGCGAGCGGGTGAACTCGGCGCACTCGGTGTCTGTGATGATGGGCGGCGGTCGGTCGGAGGTTAATCCGCAGGGCAACAATTACCTGGAGCCGGCTCCCCTGATGAGCCGCCAGCTGGGCAGCTCGCAGAGTGAGTCCTCGAGCGCCAGTGCCACGATGCCGTTGACAGTGAGCGATGGCACGCCGCTGGACGACTGTCCGCCCAACCTGCAGTCCCCTCTGCTGATGCCCAATTCCTGCGCGGATCAGCCGCTGCGAGCCCTGCAGGACTGTTGCAAGGATGCACAGGCGGCCATGGATCTGCTGGCCACCCCGCCGTCGGGCAATAGATTGAGCATGCAGAGGCGGACACTGGACTTGCCGCCGCAGGAGTCGGCCCCGCCGCCGGCTCCGGTACTGAGTCCCTCGCACAACGAAGCCATGCACATGTACGCCAATGTGGATCCGCTGATCTTCGATCTGAGCCAGGAGCGCTGCTTCGAAAATGTGAGTCGATTGGAGCTGCCGCTACTACAGCCGTCCCGGGAGCCAGTAGCCGCCAGCCAGGATCCGGCCACGCCCACCAGTCTGGCCGGGAGCAGTGGCGTTAACTACATAGTCCTGGATCTGGATCCGCCAAAGAGTCCCGCTGCGCCGGCGGGTTCGCCCAAAGCGACATTCAACGGATTCGGTAGCGGACTCTCGCTGGTCTCCGCGCCCGCCCCGCCTGTGACTGCGCCTGTGACCCCCGAAGCTAGTGCTGTGCTCGAGGTACCACCTCCGCCGCCCATTCAATCGAAAAGCCTGAGCAGTGTCAGTGCATTGGCGGCCATCGAAGGTGGAGAGTCTCCGGCGAACAAGAAAGCCGCCGAATCCACCGGAACACAGGGTTACTCCACCATTGACTTCATACGCACCTGTGCGCTTAACAAGTCTCCCACAGAGATGCCAGAGCTGCGTCCGGCTCACGACGAGGAGCTGCGGATCACCAGGCACAGCAAATGCATCAGGAAGGCGTACTCGATCAGTGAGTGAGTGAGTGAGTGGGTGAGGGTGAATGGGAGCCAAGTGCACATCGAATTTACAGAAAGCGGAAAGGTATCATCACATCGCCTGTAAAGGGAGCTCTCTCTATATATATATATACGAGAAGTAAGGCATAAATCTAGGTTGTAGTGCTCCCTTGTCATATGCTAAAGGAAGTATCTAGATCTTGGATCTTTATGGATGATAATTGGACAAGAGAACTTGACAAGAAACTGAAAAAACATAACACTAGTTAGGATCAGCCCTTGAGATTACAGAGCTAACCTCGTTTGATTTTAATTTTTCGAACCATTTTGATAGAGAAGCTTGATCAGATCTAATATATATAGTAAATGCAAATCCACCAAAGAAAGCAGGTTTGAATATACAGCGGGAGATAAACTCAGAGAATTTACCATAATAAAGTGGGAGCAAGAAAATGATATATAATTTAAGATATCATTCATACAAGAATCATAAACCATTTAAAAAAAGTATAAACCACAAAAAAGGAAGGAGTAAAGTAAAACTGACCTATGAATGAAGAAAAGATTGAGTTAAACAAAAAAAACTTAGGAACCCTTAAGATGTCCAATATATGATTTTAATATTTCTAAATCTTTCGCCCTTCGAAAGTCGATTTTTAGAAACAGAATCACTTCCTTTTATGTGTAAATACTAATGAGAGTTAGTGCTAATTGTGTTTTCTTCGGAGACTCTGACTGGGCATCCCTGCTTTAAATTTTAATACGTAATATTTGGATAAATTTCCAAATTTATTCCTGAGCACAACGAATTTACTGCAATCAAGATGGGGAAAATGGATGATGGTGATTGTGGTAAAGTGGAAATCGAAGAGTGATTTATATGCCAAATTTTGTTAATTTTTTAGTTTTCTAAAGGGCCAAACGATAAAAATATTGAATAACAATAATAATAACAGTATGTTGTTTAAGTAGCCAGTACACAACACAGCCAAAAAACCCAGATATGACATGGAATAATACGTACTTAATTAGTTCTTAACTTAAGCATAACGGACATGTAGTTAGTTTAGATGATTTGTGTACTTGCCAGCGGCTGTTGTTTAGAGCTCTAGTCACTTTTGGATTATTGTGCAAATTAATAATAGTCAGCAACACGAAAGGCTTTTAACATTATTCAAGTGTATAAGCGTAGGTCCTAAGTACCAATATATACATCACCTGGCGTACAGTTAGGCATACATTTATGGTAGATTTGTTGTCGGCAAAAACGGGCTTTGTATTTGATATTTTGTTGCCAGAAAAGAGAAGAGGAGAAGGAGGAGGAGAAAACAATGTTAGAAAACATCGCGTTGCATTGTCCGCTGTGAGGTTCTAATTTTTTATAGTACATATATATATATACATATATATTATATATCCCTAAATTGTTATTCAAGTTGTTAGGAATTGTATACACACCGATGGCCACAAGGAGCTTTTGTCATATAATCATAAGGTGAGTGAGTGAGTGAGTTAGTGGATGTAAAGTGAAGGTTTTTGCAGTTTGCTTACATTTACATAAATAAATAAACGAAATTATTGTTAGTGTCTAAGACGAAATATGTGCAATAAAGCTTAAAACGACGACATCGTAATGACTGTGTTTTAATACTGGAAAATGATCTGATATGCATTATGCTCTGATCAAGCGATAAGAACTGACCTGAGTTCTTGGTTCTTATGAAAGTTTGGTGGACCAGCTGTGGTGTAGGTTTTACAGCGATTTTCTATTTAGTAACGGATCGAACGACAATTAGTTATAGATGTATGAGAAACTACTTGGAGACTTAGCTTTGAATACCCTTACGGATCTGTTTTCTAGGCATTATGGGTGTTTTAGATAATTTTTATATATTTTATGAAGACCCTAAAAGCGGATAACTTTCTTTCATTATATAAAAGTTCTATAAACAATATATATAAATATGAACTTGTTTAAAATAATTCTTTAATTGTAGCAATATCGAAAGACTATATCTTTAGCTGCCATAGGAGCATTTCGCCAATTTGGCTTCGGCTTTTTATAATCTTTGAAGTGTAAGAAAAGGAAGAAATATCAATTTAAATATTTTAAATATAAAACAAGTAAGAAAAGCTAACTTCGTGCGAAGCCGAAGTTGATATACCCTTGCATATAATTTATTACTTATTAAACAAGATTTTTGATACTAAAAGCATAAATTACACAAAACCCCTGTTCCGCTTTTCTGTATCCATTGTTTAGATGGTAGCTATCCAGATATAGTTGCCAACATGTAAAGAAAATTTTAATAAAGTATAATAACATGTATAATGTAAAATGTATGTAAAATGTAAAATTCATATGTAAAATATGAAATTAGACCCATCTTTTCTATGGCAGCTATATAATATTTTGGTCCGATTTCAATTAAATTTCTAGGAGGTAGCTATAATTATTTTATAAAAGCACAAATAAAGTTTTATTCAAACATCTTGAAAAATAGCGAAAATATGCCAATTTTAACATATCGTTTCTATGACAGTTATAGGATATAGTTGTACGATTCCGGTCCTTCCGACATATATACTGCTTGCAAAAGATATAACACTATTCTGAAAGTTTCAGCCCGATATATCATAAACTGAGAGACTAGTTTGCATATAAACCGACAGACAGACAGACGGGCATGGCTAGATCGACTCGGCTGGTGATGCTGATCATTATATACTTTATGGGGTCGGAGATGACTTCTTCACTGCGTTGCAAATATCATGGCAAAATTATAATACCCTCTGCAAGGGTATAACCAGGGATATAGCAACCTCAATGTCAGTCTTAAAGTACACACCCCCCCTCAGTTTCCGATAGCAATAAAGCGCACATTCCCCCGGAATCTAGAAAAATGTACTTAATTATTATGATTATAGAAATGCACATCGAGAGATGTGTGCACCCCGCGATGAAGATCTTCCAGTGCGTCATTGTCCCATCCATCAGTGGAGATAAGAGGAAAGTAAACGGTAGATCCAGCCACTGGCTCTTCCATTGTCCGCTCATTCCGCTCACTTAATGCCCCTCTTTAAGCACGCTCTCTCTCTTTCTCTTAATCGCCGAGAGCGGCTCAATTGGAATAGGAATAGGTGCTGTCAGTCAGTCAGTCACTTATGTTCCGTTGACATTGACACATGGCAGAGGCAGTACCGTTACGAAGCGAAGATGATGCAGCTGACACTCACACTGGCCTTGGCCTTGCTAGCGGTTCTTTGTCCCCAACGGGGACAGGCATTGGAATGGAAGCAAACTCCTAATGGCGGTACTGACCTGGGACGCCAGCTGGCTGTCCACCTGGCTCCCAGTACACCACCAAAGGTTCAGGAGGAGGCGGCTAGGGCAGTAATCAGCAGAGTGATTGGAATGCACTCCTCCGCGCAGCTTTTCCAGGTGCTGGTCAGCAAGAAAATGGCAGCCAGAAGTTTTAAGGTTGGTGTGGTTCCTCTTCCTCGGAAAGCCTGTTACGTAGTATTATTTATTTATTATTAACTATTGAAAATTCTTTCTGGATGACGCCTTCTCTCGCAGATTAGAAAACTGGACAATGGCAGGATTCTACTGGCGGGCTGGGATGGCGTCTGCGTTTGCAAAGCCTTCCATTACTACCTCAAAAATGTCCTTAACAAGGACGTCGACTGGTTCAAGATGCGCATCGAGCTGCCCGTCAACCTGGAGCTGCCCAATGTGACCATTGATTCCACCGCTGGGAGTCCCATTATGTATCACCAGAATGTGTGCACCTGGAGCTATAGCTTTGCGTGGTGGGGACTCGAGCAGTGGCGCCGTCACATCGACTGGATGGCCCTGATGGGCATCAGTTTGACCATTGCCCCGGTTCAGGAGGCCATCTGGACGGAAGTGTACACGGAGATGGGACTGTGTCAGGAGGAGATCGATGCCCATTTGGCGGGGCCTGCCTTTCAGGCCTGGCAGCGTATGGGCAACATCCGGGGATGGGCTGGACCCCTGAAACCCAAGTGGAAGCAATTCCAGGAGCTGCTGCAGCAGGAGATTCTAACGGCCCAGCGCAACCTGGGCATGAGTGTGGCTCTGCCCGCGTTTGCGGGTCATGTGCCACGCGCCCTGAAGCGCCTGCATCCGAACACCACGTTCGCGGAGGTGCAGCGATGGAACTCGTTCCCCGATCGCTACTGCTGCGGCCTGTTCGTGGAGCCCACGGAGCCGCTGTTCCAGCAGATAGCCAGGAGCTTTCTGAGTCGCGTGGTGGCCACCTATGGCTCCAATCACATCTTCTTTTGCGATCCCTTCAACGAGCTGGAGCCACCGGTGGCTAAGCCCGAGTACATGCGATCCACGGCGGCGGCGATACACGAATCTATGCGGAAAGTCGATCCGCAGGCCATTTGGCTGCTGCAGGGCTGGATGTTCGTGAAGAATCCCTTCTGGACGACGGACATGGCCGAGGCCTTTCTCACGGCAGTTCCGCGGGGCAGGATCCTAGTGCTTGACCTCCAGAGCGAACAGTTTCCGCAGTATGAGCTGACCCGCTCCTACTTTGGCCAGCCCTTCATCTGGTGTATGCTGCACAACTTTGGCGGCACCCTCGGGATGTTCGGATCCGCCAAACTAATCAATGCGGGGATCGAGGACGCTCGTCGAATGACCAACAGCAGTTGGGTGGGCACTGGCATCACACCCGAGGGCATTAACCAGAATTATGTGATGTATTCCCTGACTTTGGAGCGCGGTTGGAGCTCTTCACCCTTGGATCTGGACAGCTGGTTCAGGAACTTTGCCCTCACTCGCTATGGCGTCCAGGATGAGCGACTGGAGCAGGCTTGGCTACTGTTAAAGAACAGTGTCTACTCCTTTCGGGGCCTGCAGAAAATGAGGGGACAGTATGTGGTGACTCGCAGACCTTCCTTCAACCAGGATCCCTTCACCTGGTACAACTCCAGCGATGTCTTGGAGGCCTGGCAGCTGCTGCTCTCCGCCAGGGCCATTATCCCTCTGGAGGACGACAGATATGAGGTGTATGAGCACGATCTCGTGGATATATCCAGGCAGTACCTGCAGATCAGCGCAGATCAGTTGTACATCAACCTGAAGTCCGCTTACAGGAAGCGACAGGTGACACGCTTCGAGTACCTAAGCTCCAAGCTACTGAAGCTGTTCGATGACATGGAACTGATCTTGGCCAGCGGCAGGAACTTCTTGCTCGGCACATGGCTGGAGCAGGCCAAGACGATTGCTCCCAGTGCCGAAGAAGTCAGCAACTTTGAGTTCAATGCCCGGAATCAAATCACCGCTTGGGGTCCCGATGGCCAGATCTTGGACTACGCATGCAAACAGTGGTCTGGTCTGGTGAGGGATTACTACAGGCCTCGATGGGGGCTCTTCTTGGAGGACGTGACAGTGTCCCTCCACTCCCAGCGACCCTTCAATGGCACCGCCTTTAAGGAGAAGGTTTCCCAGCGCATTGAATTGCCGTTCAGCAATCGTAGCGATATTTATCCAGTGGATCCCGATGGCCAGACCTGGTTTATTTCACAAAACCTTTACGAGACCTGGAAGGCTTTGACACAGGACTCACAATTTCTTCACAACAATCGACTGTTGGTGCCGCACAAGTTGCGCGCTCATTGATAACTATTCCTTAGATAAGGTTATACTTTTAGTCAAAATACAGACTCTATTTGCAGAATTTTAATTTTATAAGCTTGCGAGACAAGTTGGACACTGATTATATAATAATAAATAAAAGGATCATTGGTCCTGTTATATCTATTGGATTTGTCAACTTATCCGGGAAAAGGAAATGGGAGAAATTGACCTACTATAAGAAGCCTCTATGCAAAGTATCCTCTTCAACTGAGAGCTTAGTTTGAGTAGAAACGGACAGACGAACAGAAGGACATGGCTAGATCGACTCGTCTGTTGTCCCCTTTGCAGCGTTACAATGCATAGGAATACACATGATACAACAATATAAAGGTAGCCTCGTCGAGAGAGCCGTCCTCTTTTTGGGTAATCTATTTGTCAGTCGTACGTTGCCTGAGGAGGTTGGGACGGAGCGGAGAGAGAGGCTCTCTAAAAATATTTAGAGTCCTCAACGTCGCTGACGAGAATACCTTTATATAGTTCTATCATGCTCCAGAGCGCGCTCTATCTGTATCTATGCCAACAGAACTTGTATCCAGAGCTGGGTCCAGCTCGAAAAATGCGGTGTCTGAGACTCAGAGAACCCTAAGAACTCCCAAAAAATAATAGAATACTTGCATATATATTCGCATCATACATCAAAAGTAGTTTTAATTGATTTTTATTTAAATTATTGTACAAACTAATTATGTAAAAATTTAAACACATCATTAATACGCATTTCTATGGTTATTTGTTGTGTGTTTTGTTTTCTTTCTTGATGTATTTTCTTGTGTGTGTTTTGGGTATTTGCGTTTTAGTTCTATTTCTTCACACATTGCATGAATTTGTTGTTGTTGTTGGTTTTCTGGTTATATGATGCGGTGTGTTTGCTTGTTCATCGTCTCCCTAATCTTCATCATCATCTGATCATCGAGTTAATGCTAACTTTATGCAAAACGATTGCATATGCATAATTTTTTTTTTTTACTTTTTCCTTGCCTGATCGCTGTTTAAGACTACTATTTTTTAATTTTACTTTAAGTTTCTTCTTATTTTTTCTTTTCTTTTCTATATATCTGGTTTCTTTTGCTCTGTTTTGTGTGTGTGTGTGTGTGTGTGTGTGTGTATGTTTCCGCTCAAATATTCATTCATACTTGATATTTCTACACAAATATACTCATTTAAAAAAACTCCAAACAAACATTATTAATATTATTAGTACGATCAAGTTTGGATTTTTATCGTATCGGCGTGTAGAAAAAGAACGGGGTTTTACAACTACATAATCTGGGATGCTGATTTTGGATTGGATTTGGGAGCTGGCTGGGCTCTTTTTTTTGTGGTACCAATGATGGCAGGACACTGCGCAACAATATATGTTAATCTTATTAATGTATGTAATTGCGCAAGAATAACCATATATACTCATCATCATTCACCAATGAACGCAGCTACTTCTCCATGTAGGTGTGCACTTTTTGTATGTGTATATGGGGGGGGGGGGTCGTGTGTGGGTGTGGGTGTATTTATATATATATAACGTACTTATATGCATTCAATCAAACAAACATTTATACTCTTTCGCGCTCGAGAAACACTCATTCATCATCATCATCATCCTCATCCTTATCCTCATCCTCATATCATAAACATCATCTTCAGCTGAATCAATCATCATTCTCAAGCATCAACTAAAACATTCTACCTCGCGCATAGCTCCTCCGCACATCGACATCATCTACTCGTCCTGCATATCCTCGGGCAACTCATGCGGATTCAACATGCCTGGAATATTACGCTGCATCTGATGCTTGTTGGACTGCTCCTCGGCCAGGGCCGCCTCACGCTCCTCCAGATACAAATCAGAATCGTCCTCACCGGTGGCTTCCTGTAAGGCACATCATATATGATTAGTATTTCAAGAATTTATATGATTCTGGTGACTGGTTAGCGACATATTCTCTTGTGGCTCCCAATACTTACCCGAATTTGTATGAGGAAATCTCTCAAATGCTCCTTAAATGCTTGCACATTCTCGTCCAGATTGAAAAGGCCCGTCACAAAGACCTTGATCTGATTATCAGATAAGTGATTGAACGCCGATTTCAGCAGCGAGGCCACATATTCCTGAATGAATATCATGTTATCTGGTATCGGTCCCAGGTCCACGGTTATCTTCCTATTCTCAACCAGGGAGAACATGTACGCCAGAATGGTGGCATGATTGGGCAGCCCAGCCGTGTGAGAGGTATCGGTGACCACCGAGAAGATCTGCATCAGTATATCCGTAAAGTAGGCCTGATAGAAGCTTTGCGCCGCAGCCGGATGTTGTTCCAGGTTTTGCAGCATCTGCAAAATATATATATTAGTATGTCCTTAAAGAGATATAGAGGTATATAATCAGTTACCTTGAACAGGATATTCAAGCCCATGTCGGCCACATTGCGCATGGTGTGCTTGAAGGCCCACACCACCGAATCGAAGACCAGTCTGAACTGAGCCGGCGGTATGTTGAGGAACGCCTTGAAGCAGTGCGCATTGACCGCCTGAAGCAGCTCGTAAAAGCTGAGCCGGTGCTGGGGGAAGTCCTCGAAGTTCTTGTTGATCATGTCCAGCGTGCACTCGAAGACGTTGTCAAATATTTTTGGTACTTCATTGGTGATATGCTGGCGCAGTTTATGCACAATGGCTGCCATCGCACTCAGCACCTTGGGCTCGCGCGCCGATGGTACTTTGCAGCGCTACAAAGGGAGTCACATTAGTAATCGATTGTAATTAGATTAGAGCTGTTTAAATATATCGATATATCGAATTTTAGATATCGAGTTTTAAGGAAATGTATGAGAAATGGATTTGAACCTCTATAATTTTAAAACAGTTTTAATGAAATGTATTTACTTATTGCAATTATTTTTTTTTTTAAGAATTTACTGAGAAATAGTTGTAAATTTGTTTTTTTTTAAAGAAACCCATAAGTTGTACATCAAAATCAATCTTGTTATCTATTTTAATGTCTTAGATTCCACTGAAAACCAAAATATACAGAGAAAATTCAATTAAAAATGATAACCTAATTTTTTCGATAAAATATCGATATATCGAATATTTCACTATAAAATATCAACAATATCGATCGATATTTTGCCAGCTCTAACTTAGAATAGCCTTAAGATGCTTCAGAAACTCATTATAGAGACCTCACCTGATAGTCTAGTAATATAGCGTCCAGCAAGGGCGGTATAAAGTTATCCATCACCAACTGATTGTCGTTGGATCGCGACACCCACTCCGATATCAGGTTGAGGGTCTCCTTCTTAACCACATGCATGGTCTTGATCAGGGGCTGATTGTTCACATTGACGCCATTCACCTCGATGGCCTGGATGATGTTCTCCGACGTGATCTTGTACACATTCAGCATATCCAGATAGATGCGTCCCAGCTGAATGACATAGGCATGCCCCAAAGCCTTGCAGGCAGCCACGTTCGTCTTCAGAATGCTACCCAGCTGTTTTACGGCTGTCATGTTCTTGAGGAAATCCACGTTTTTGGAGGCGCGTGATATGATGTCATCCCACACCTGATTGGGCAGTTGCATATACCGCTCGATGAGGGCATCCTGCTGCACCTGATCCATCTGGGCCGAGATCATGTAGCCGACAGCTTCATAGAAGGTGTGAACCTGCAAGGGATTGTCATATGATTAGTTTTGAATAGTTTTTCTTTAGTTTTTGCTTTAAGATGGTAAGTAATAGCTTGTGACCTCACCTGCTGTGGCTGCAGATCGCAGATGATGCTGCTCATTGTGCCGAGAATTTCGTCGATGAAGGTGCACGCCTCATTCGGCTGCATGGTGACAAAGTAGCGGCGGCATTTGATAGCGATCTTGATGAAGGTGTCGCAGGCCATATCCTGGACGCCGTCGTGCGTCTCGTGCATAAATTCGAACAGTTTATTGACTACCGTCTTGAGGAACTTCCAGTGGGCGCGCAGGAATCGCGGATACTGGCCCACCACATACATGATATTCGATGCGATGATCGCCTTGTTGTCCTTGCCCTTTTTCTGTTCGCACAGGCCCAGCAGGTCCTTGATGACGGTGACCAGAAAGCGTTTCTCATCCTCTTCGCAGAAAGCACCTGGAAGCAAAGAGAGAGGGAAGGAAAGCAGAGCGTTACAAAAACTGAAAAAGATACAAAAATAATATAAATATAACTCACCGGATATGGAGCCAATGGCCCAGCACAGTGTGTTCAGGTTCTTCCAGGAGAATTCCGAGCCATTGACCTGGTTTAGCAGCTTCAGCGTCATGATGCGGTCCGTGTCAACAGAGTCCAAGTGGGTGAGAAAGACCAGTGTTTCGCGCATGTTCTTGTACAGATTAATCGAGTTTGTGTCCTTCATGAACTCGCGCACCACCTCCCCGTTCTCGTTCTCCACCACCAGCACCTCCTCGGGCTTGGCCATGCGCGAGATCATAATGAAGCGCACCTTGGACAAGATGGGGGCGTAGAAGCGGCGACGCGGGTACACCTGCTGCCGCTTCGAGGACTCCAGATTGGGCTGGAAGAACTCCGTGTTGTACAGGTCCTCCACCAGGCTGTTCCAGTACTCCAGGCAGATCTTGAACACCTCCACGTCCTCCACCTCGCTGATCATCACCAGATACATGAGTGCCTGATTCAGATAGTCCACATACTTGGCATCCTCCACCAGCTTGCCGTGCTCCTTGAGGAAGGTGCACAGGAACATGGCCAGATTGAGGACCAGCTCCTGCTCCGTGTCGCTGCCGTGCTTGAACACATGATTCATGTTCATGTTCTGGCCCACGATCTGGTCCAGCTGCACCATTGTGTCCTTGAAGAGCGTCGCGAAATTCTCATCGTAGTTGGTCGCCGCCAAGCCGGCGATCTCGGACAGGCACTTCAGTGTGACGTTCCTGAACATGGGCACGCTGAGGAACTTGAAGATCAGCGTCTCAATCTGCGGCGTCTCGAAGATGTAGCCCAGTGGAATCCAGTTGAGGAAGCGCAGCAGCGTCTCCAGCGTGACGTGAATGAGGGCCGCATTCATCGAGTTCTCCAGGACGAACGAGCAGAGCGTGAAGATCTGCGAGAACTCGGAGCACATGGTGTCCTTCAGATGCTTGGCCTTGGTCTGGGTGATCTGGCCCTGGGAGAAGTCGAAGACCTCCTCGCTGAGGTTCTTCAGTATAACCATGTTGTTCATGCACAGGCTCTCGTTGGTCTTGGACGCACCGACAATGTCGCTGATGAACGTCTCCCAGTTGCGCGGCCATTCGCGCTTCAGGATCTGCACCAGAATGATGTTCAGCTTGTTGAGATACACCTTGTTCTGCTCCATCACAATGGGATCCGACGAGGTCTTGATAATGAGACTGACCACATACTTCTTGATGCCCTCGCACTGGTTGCGCGGCAGCACCTTCCAGCGGGTCTTGATCACCTCCTCGAGAATCTGCAGGGCATAGAACTTGGTTTGCTGGTTCTGTGAATACTCCAGGATGCTGTCCACCCGCGTCCATGCCTCCGGATGCTCCTTGAGCGTGGTGAGTATGTCCTGGGCCAGCCGCAGCTGCTCGCCCTGCGATGTGTACACCACCTCGACAATCTTGTCCAGCAGATTTATGTCCAGCTTCTGCGAGAAGTCGAGCAGCTTGCCCGCCTCGTCCGACGTCAACATCGTCGCCATCGCTTTGTAGTAGAAGCGGCGTTCGCGTCTGCGTCGCTCGTTCGCAGCTGTGTCCGCGTTAATCTTGATAGCTTCTTCGCTTCCTCCTCCTGAGCTGAGCTGGGGCTAAGCTAACCTGAGCTGAGCTGGGCTTGCTGAGGGTAGGGTGGCACACACTATACGGACCGACGGACTGGCGGACTGGCGGACTAACGGACTAACGGACTGACTGAGCTGGGCTAAGCTGTGCTGTGCGGCGGCAGCGGCTAGGTTGACTTCTTCGTCTTCCTCTTCCCTTCCTATGCTTCTTCTTCTTCGTGCTGTGACGGTGACGGTGAGGAGCGGCAACTCTTGATCTGGATCTGGATCGGGATCTGGATCTCGTGCCGGGACTGGGCCTGGATCTGCAAAAGAAAGAGAGCGAGAGCGTTTTACAATCCAAGTTAGTTTTATTGCGCTTTGAGGCACCGCAGGCAGGCATCCATATTTCTTTTTTTTTATTTTCTTATTTTCTTTTTTGGAACACACTCTTACAACTACAAGCGCACGCTTACTGCCTGCGCGCGCTTACACTTTTTCGCACACTCACACACACACACAAACACACATGCACGCACACAGCCACAGGGGGAGCGCATCGCCGCCGCCGCTGCTACTGCGACGAGGCGGACTGCGGCGGCATTTCGCCAGCGGCACAACTGTTTGCACGCGTTCGCGGCCCCACGCCGCCCCAATTGCCGCCCGCATTGCGCTTTTCACATATCTAGCTCACCTTTTTACCAATTCTAGAAAAAGAGCAGAAATCGACGACACGGACAATGCGAAATGCAATCAGTGTTGCCGCTTCGCGACGGTTTAAAAATACCAAACTCAAAAAATAGACTAAAAAAAACCAACTATCGAATTTAACTTATTTTCAGAAGCTATGTCTTATTTCACAGAATATCTCATTTACCTTTGAATTGAATTGTGACAGACTAGACCTTGGGCAGTAATTAAGTAATAATTTTTGCTATCGAAAACGATCTAGTCATCTAGTTCTTTCGAAGAACAAGAATTTATTCACTACAAGCTGAAAACAGTACAGCGAATTGTAGCCCTGTTTGGAACTGTTATCGATTGTTTAAAATGCAAAAATCACAGATTATTCATGCATTTTTGTAGCATAGTGCAATTATATCGATAGCAAATTATCACGATAGAGATGATAGTTTGTAAAGTGAAATATCGATGTTTCTCTAGGTCGACGTTGCAGATTTTGGGAAAGAAGCAGAGCTCGTAATGTCTATTTATTTGTTATGTTTGACAACAAATGGCGGCTTGCCGGTGTTTACTCGCAAGAAGGGGGAGTGTGAAAATGTAAGTGGCGATTTTAGGTAAACATCCACTCCGCTGTCACCTATTCTGCCATTTTCAGTTGCCCTTTTCCACGGTTGCTTCGCTCAACGGCTTTCACATGTTCTTCAAATCGCTGGGAATTCAACTGGAGACCACCACGACTAGCAAGCAGCCAGTGCAGTACCAGAGCTCGGCGGACGCCGAGGAGTGGACCTACATCTGGCGGGATCAGAACGCCATCACCCTGATTGTCTGCGGCTGCGGCTTGGGATCGGTTCAGTTGCTCCAGACGCTGGCGGACCTCGTTTTTGGGGCTATTGCCATGTTCATCACTCGTACCGCCGAAATGGCGCACGCCACGCTGCTGGAGCGGCTGAAGAAGGATGCCAAGAAGTATGTGCCCATTGTGGACGCCATTCTGGAGGCGGCCTGCGCGGGCACACAGCTCCTGGGCTACACCGACTGCCTGCTGGCCTCGGAGAACGGCCAGCTGCTGCAGTGCCTCAACGAGTTCAGTGGCCATTGCGGCTCGCTGTTCTGCTGTCTGGTGGTGGGCCATCGCATAGCGGTGGCCACCGAGGGCTGGTGGGACCTGGACACCAGGGATCGGGAGCTTCTCCTGTTCCTGCTCAACTCGTCCAGCACCCTACAGCACGATGTGCCCGTCCATTTGCCCGTAAAGAGTCCCAATATAGCCTATCGATTTGTCAGCATTCCCGTGGCCCCAAACACCGCCTTGTGTGTGCTGTGCGGAGCAGAGAACGCCTCCTTTCGCGAGCTGCATGCCCATGCCATGAGTGCGTATCGAAACGAGGGCAATCTTCTGGCCGCCGCCGAGCGCTGCATGCCACGCAGTCTGCCGGAGCATCTGGACATCGATGGCAATGTGCTGGCCATCATCCTGCTGAACCGGCATTCGCGAAAGAGTTTGTTCACCCGGAATCTCAACCAGTCGGCGAGCGTAAAACGCATCATTGCTGGCGACCTGCAACGGTTGGACATACTCAAGAAGTTTTTTGACCAGACCATGGATGCTGTGCATCAATTCGAGGCCGAGACCACGTCTGGCAACAAGACGCTGCTGTTGGATCAGTACAGCTGCTCGGACTATCACAAGTGCTATGCCCATGCGGATGAGCAGGGCAATGTCCTGTTTCTCCTCTTTGTGGCCGCCGTGCCCACGCATGCAATGAGGTTTGATTGGAAAAATTTGATTTTTTATTCGAATTTTTGTTGAAATTAATATTAATTTATTTACAGATTTCTGGCACAAAGGATACATGGAAACATACTGCAGGAGAAGTCAGTGTGCTGGTGAAAGCATTCTCAACTTTTCGAATTTTTTAAGACTGATTTACTGATATTTTTTATAAGAAACATATTGGCTTAAGGGAATATACATTATAATTTATAAATATTAAGGCTGCAGTGGCAGTAACTTGAGTATTTCAAACGTAAACCAATCCTGCCTTAGTTTAAATAAGAAAACAAATGAATTGACTTCATTAAACACAAGTGACTTAATCAAAACATTAATTCTTATATTTTATATTTACAACTAAAGCCTGTCTTTATAATACAATTACATTATGTGGCTGACAGTAGACCAATTGCTTGTTGGACAGCTTCAAAGGCTTGATGCTTGCATCCAGGTAGAATTTTAATTTAGAGCCAACTTTCACGTTTTTTGATTGATTCGATTGCAAGATAATATTAAAGGTGGAGCTTTGACTGCCCTGCTGGTTCTCGTCCTTCACTAGAGCCATCGAAAGGTTAAACTCCCTGGTTATGGCCAACACCTGAACCCTGTGGGTGGCTTCCCTGCTGCTCAGATGACGCTGATCCATGCGCATAGTCTTCAGCAATCGCTGGAACCTGTCGGCGTAGCCTCCTTTAATAGCGCGTATGTGTGGCTTTGGAGTGACTCTCTTTTGGCTGCTGCTGGGCAGGTATTGGGAGAGTTGATCCGGCACCAGACGGATGGCTGGAGAGGATTCACTTTGGCTTTCATCCGATGAATCCGTGGAAATCGATTCATTCTGCAAATGATCGCTTTTTAAGTTGTTCCAATGCAGAGATGCCTTTAAGGAAGAGGATGAGCTTCGAGGGCTCTTGTTTGTTTGTGGAATTAAAGGAGAAGTCTTCGGAGAATTCCTATTAATCGTCTGAGAGGATACTTCATTCACCAACTCGCTCCAACGCTGAGATGCCTTGAAGGAAGAGGCTAACATTCGAGGGCTTCTAGCCGGCATTGAAGGAGGAATTCTCAGCGGTGATTTCCTTTTTAGGAACTTGCAGGACTCTTCGCTCATTAACTCATTCCATCTTCGAGATGTCTGAAAGGAGTTGGATAACCTTGGCCGGGATATTGCGGAGGGTGGTGTCTGCGGAGAATTCTTTTTAAAGCAGATAGGCAAAGCTTTGCTTTGGCAGCGCTTCGTTGCCGGGGAACTTGAAGAACTGTTATCCTCGGAAGAATCCATCCCCGACTTATTAAGTGCCAGCCAGGATTCCTCGAACTTGGACATATTATTCTTGCCCTGCGTGGATAAGGATTCGACCAAGACATTGCTTCCGTAGGACTTTGGTGAGCCAACGAGTTCCTTTGATGATCGCCTGTAAGATTTTGTGGTGATCTCTGGCTGGTTCTCCTGTTGATCTTCGGGGTCCGTAAGGACACTCAAACTACGTTTCGAACACATTTTATTGAGAGGTATTTTTTATTTAACTACATTTTTTAGGTTTCCTTTTATTTTTTTATTCCACCGCCTAGTAGAGCTGGAAGAATAATAGATATAACATCGATACACCTCTCTTTAATACATCGATATTTTTCGAACATGTGATCGTTTTAATTACGATAGTTCCAGCTCTATGATCCAAAAAACCCGTAAATGCCTGATATTTAAATTTTAAAAAAGTAGACTTTAAAAAGAAACGGTAAAATAAAGGAAACTAGTTTTCTATCGTTATTATTATTAATAATTAACTTTTGTGCATCCAGGATCTAGGTTTTTCTCATTCACAGTTATCTGCAAGTTTTTAAGCGTTCTATAAAAGGTATAAAGAAATGCTTACATATTTGCATTATAATATTCACTTTTATTCTACGATTGTCAGGAATATATGAACACATTATATATAAATAAATAAACAATCTTTTCCGACCTTAAGTATGTATAAGTTATGAATCTAAAAATATTGATCGAAACCCCACGGTATAAGGCTATAAAGATTTGCTTAAGAATACTTCTTAAAAGTTTATTATTAGGGAAAGCACCTCAGGAATGATTTACCACTTAGGGTATATTACTGTGTGATTACTCCATTCTTCAGTTCTTAATGGTGGGGATTATAATGATACGCATATTTTGATACATATTTGTTGGGGGGTCCCAAGTCCGATTCGCACAATTTGTTTACCATTTTTAGGCCAAATCTTATCAGGGATTGCTACTTATCGGTACAAATTCATTGAAAAGTGTTGTGTTTTTTCCATTGTCTCTTCTGTTGTGAATGGCATATATTAATGGTAAGGGGTTTTATGGGCTTAAATTGTGACCAGATTTCGGCGATGACGCGAGCTTGCTGCCCGACGCTTGCGCTTTCCGACAAATGCGGTGCCCAGTCCGGACACAGTGCCCAGTTGGAGGAGCAGGGGATTGCTTATTAAGGCGGCTGCGATCCCCAGCACGGCAGCACTGGCCAGGGGAATCAGGAAGCTTTTGGCCAACAGGGCTTTAGAGGATCCCTCTCCGTAGCCCGGCCCCTTGTGAGTGGCTATTTCGTGATGATCCAGGGGATAGGGGTATGCATACTCTGCCGTAGAATAATGACTGTGACCCAATCCGTGACCCAGTCCATGACCTGGCCGCGATCCGTAAACGTCGAATGGAATCCCAGCCTCCACACTTGAACTGCCAAAGTAGGCCCCCGATGAACCGCCTGCTGCTAGACCACCTCCGGCTCCACTGCTGTGGGAGTACTCATAGGGATATGGATGGGAGTTGGTCTCAAAGCTGCCCACAGGCGGAGCATGCGATGCGACAGCTCCAGCGCCTCCTTGGTGGTGTTGGTGGGGACCTGGTAAACGATAAAGTGGAAACAAAAATGATGAAAAATGGGATTCCCCTAAATCAGAGTTACACATGCCCTTCAGTCAGCTTCGGCTAACCTCGGTGCCCTTGGGTACTCTGTGTGAGCAGCATTGCTTTAGAGGAACCAGGACATCAAGTCCTTCTTCAAAACCTACCCACACTGATGCGCTCCTGGAGACCTCCTTGGCTGCTAGCTCCTCCTTGCCACTTGTTGTAGGTTTCACTGAGACTTTCACCCACACTTCCCAACGAGGGATGATGATTGCTTGGATTCGACCCAAGACCCCTGTAGAATTCCGGTGATGGCTCAAAACTCTTGGCAGCCACCGAGCTGGCCAGGTCAAGCTGGTTCTCCGAGCGGCCAGTGGTGAGTTCATGGCTGGCGTTCTGCGTTAGGCCAAATCCCAGCCAAAGGCTCAGCATCAGCACTAGTGCCCACTGAAGCTTCCGTTTGCAGGCGAACATTTTGACTAAGCTCGCCGGCGCGATGACATCAAGTCTTTATAATAAAATCATAGGAATTGCAAGAGACTGAGGACTGGCGACAAATTGTGCTGTGCAATTTGAGTCTGGAATTGTCCGCTTGGCTGCGTCCATCAGTTGCGCCAGTCGTCGCGTGGGGATTTCACTTTCCTTGGCCAAGGGGTTTCGTCAAAACGAGACTCCCCTGCATCCCCTGGCTTGGAATTTGGCAATGCTTAACTTAACTTAAGCGAACGATAAATGAATGAGCATAATTCGAGTAAAAATGAATGAGCATAAATTTCCCATCAACATATCAAAGTAACACATTTTAAATGGTTAAGTTTAATATATATTACTTACTTGGGGAAGTTGTTGTACTGAAGAATTGCATACTATAGCCTGGAGCTTGTCTTGGGACATAGATCTGCATATGATCTGTTTTTATAGTCGCATCTCGATTGTTTTTTTTACCATAAATATAATAAAATATACATATATTATTGAATGTCAACGGAAAGCCTAAGTACATAATAATAAAGATGGGTTTTAATAGGGTAATTCGCACAATTAAGATCCAGATATCTTGAATAATGTAGTTCTAATTATTTTGGCTTCAATTTAAAGAAATTAAACAAAATTAGGACACATAGTATAGGAAGTATGAATGAGTTCAGCCAATGCCAGATACCACTCCGTAGCACAGCGACCACAAAAAACACAGCTAAGAATAGTTAGGAAATTATCACTGTTCCCCTTCGGTGAGTGCAACCGACAAAACGGCAGCAGCAAACAAACATTACTCGCAAAACACGACCAATTTATTATTAGACATACACATATGGCCAAAATGCGAAGAAGCGGAGATGCAAAACTACCTGAAAATGTCAGCGAAATGATGTGTCGTCTTGTGTTTCCGGCATTCGCGACTCGATTGCAAGAATGTGGAGGGATGTCTTGTGAAAACGTGTCGCCTTATCAGCTTATTGGAATCGTGCCCATATTTCGGGGAATTTTGTTATCACCATAGCACACCACAGCAAGCTTAAATATGAAACATTTGGCGGAGCTTATCACACGCGGCGTTTAATCTAAGCCAATCGTGTGAGCTACTGGACTTTTTTTTTAAAACCTTTCCTTGCTGATTACTGCATTGAGGGTTATCTATCTAGACAGGGAGGATTATTAAATCTAATCGACAATTGATTAAATGCAATATTGCAAAAAGATTGACAAAAGAAAACCTGTGACTATTGCGTTAATTATTAGCTAAAACTTGTTGTGCCAAGGCTGGCAGACAAATAAATAAAGAAATAAACAAAAAACAGATATAATTTCCGTGGTTGCTTATCTATGTATAAATATAAATTGTAAATATAAATGTACAAACAGTTATTGTAAGTTTCAAAACATTGCATCAAATCATTGTATAAGCCCATAAAGAAAATCCGCGAGCCAAAGGCCCTTACCCCTAAGTTAGCTCTTAGTTTAAAACTATTTGTTAGCTTTAGATAAATAAATAAATAAATAAATTAGTACTTAGTACTTAGTAGAAATAATCTTGGCTGTTTCACGGGTCGGCTACGCAATTTCTTTTATGATTTAGTGACTTGCACAATATGAGCATTGCTCATACTACACTCTTAACTATTTTTGGTGATTTAACTTTATTTTTTAAACATTCTTAGATCACTGCCTTATTTTCAAGACATTTCTGATAACTGCAACCATATTTTAAACAATCTTAACTATTATTTTGTGAGTTAAGATTATTTCCTTACATCATTGCTTAATTTTGAATACATTTTTCATATGTTTTAGCCTTGATATTTCCTTTTATTTATCGCAGGCCATTTTCTAAACAGAAACATTATAAGTGTAGGCCATATATTTTATTTATTTTCAATGTTAATTGTATTTTTCTAGTTGAAGTGTTTAGCGAACTTGAGGTCATAGGATAGACCTAATTATTTATAGACACCACTATGTATATGTTTGATCGAGCACACAGATCAATTGTAAGCGAGGCATCTTCGGACAGCCGTTTCGACCACAACCAATGGGTCTCTTCAGCGAAGTTCAGCTTACGGATCGAGCTCTGCACTATAGCGCCTATTTATACAAGGGACACTTAGAATATTATTTTTTATTTACGATATTTTGCATGTACAAAACTGGGATTATTGAACTATAACTATTGAGCAAAGTTTAATTAAACAAAACAGAGTTTCGAGACTAGCTGGGGGAATCTGTAGGCGAAGTGACAGCGGATGGATCTTTCGGCGACTCTGCTGTGGACTGATCTGACGTGACTGAGGATGGCTTTAGATTATCTGGTTGTAACACCAGAGGAATATCAGCATCCGGGGAGGCAGTACACGGTATTTCATTCTGTGGCGATTGATCTTCCGTGGGAAACCGTCGGTGGATCGAGGGATTTGCTTCCCCAGCTTCTGTGGTGGCCAAACAAATCGACGATGTTTTCGGAGTTTTTGGATACTTCGAATTCAAATGGTCATCGATGAAAGTCGTTACGATAGATATATGACGCTCGGCGTGCAACTGCATGGAGCTCTTAGAGTTCCCCTTTAGCCTGACTGTCTGATCACTGGCATACTCCTCCATTGGCCCTTTCTCCTTCTGCGCCTGGTCGGTTGAGCAATCTGCTGCCTGCTGAGATTTGTGGGCACCCGCCTCTACGACCGCCGCTGCTGCTGCAACCAAGGCGCGTCCCAAGGCCTCGCAGATCGTCTTCAGGGATTGCAGGTCCTGTGGCTGCTCGGGGGTATTGGTGGCCTGATCGCGACAACTCGCCGTGTAAGCAGAGTTTTGACGCGATGGCGGGCTATTATTTCCTGGTGGCGTCACCTGATCCTCCAGCTTTGGAATCGATATCTGGCCCCGACAACAGTTGCAGCAACAACAGTGGCTCTCCGCTTCCTTCTGCCTAGCCGGGCCATCTCTGCCGAAGCAGTTACAGACAGGACGAGGTGACCGACTGCAGGTGGGAGTCATCTCCTCATCCGGCTGCAAGACATACGCCATCCGGTACACCACTGCCCTCCCCGGACCCGGCGGTTGGTTAGTGTTATTTGTGCAGCTGCACTTGTGTCCAGGAGTGGAATACCCCGCCGACTGGTCCGGTGGTGTTCTCCTAGTGTTATTTGTGCAGCTGCACTTGTTTCCAGGAGTGAAACACCCCGCCGACTGGTCCGGGTGTGATCTCCTAGTGTTATTTGTGCAGCTGCCTTCGTGTCCAGGAGTTATTCCACTCCGAAATGGGGTATTCCCCGCCAACTGGTCCGGGGATGTTCTCCTCCTGGGCGAAGCATACATTTCGGGACGATTTGGGGAGAGCATTCGCGGTGAACTCGGAACTCTCGGGCCTTTCGTGTTGTTAGGGGCAGCGGGGCCTGGTCTTCGTTGCTGCTCCACTGACGCCTTGGTTCCGGGAAATCGCGGCATAGGGTGCACAGAGTTGGACATGGCCTGTGGCTGCGGGGACACCAGCTGTATCACAATGGTGTTGGGTAGGCTGTTGTCCAAAGGACATGCGCTGCGCTTGGCCTTTGATTCCATTGCGTCCCGTCGCACCAATTACGAGGAATTTGGAAACACTACTGTGGCAGGTGTGACTCAACCTACGAAGCCCTCTGAGTTTCTATATACATCGTATATATTCTTTATAGTTTGGAGAAATGCCCATCGCTAAAAATAGGAAGGTTCGGAGGGACTGACCTTTCCAAGACCTCATCTTATCTAGCGCTTGCGTCAGCTCAATTGCGAAACGGGAGATATTGATACCACCGGCGGCGGGCGCGATACACGGCTTGATTATATTCGAAGTATTTCATGTTTCTGCCAAAATAGAATTTTGCACAGGTTCCCCCGGCGGCGGAGAGATAACCAGGAGAAGGCTCGTATCAGTGCGCGGGGCCTTGGTATATAAAGTTGCGAATTCGCGCCATCAAACCACAAACTCGTCAGCTCAACCATGAAAGCCGGTAAGTCATCAAGCGGTGGTACTCCGGCGAGATAGCACCTTCTAACGAACCTCCGATCCTCCGATCCCCCAGCTCTAGTTCTGTGCTGCCTCGCCCTCTTTGTGGCTCTCTATGCCGCCGACTACGTCTGCGATCCCGATGGAAACAACAAGCCCGACTGCAGCAACTCAACCAACCAGGGAGTACTGATCCGCAACTTCTGGGATCCCACTCGTTATTGGTTGTGCAACTCCACTGGTTCAGCCAATTCGGTGCCATGTGAGACCAGCACAGGTTTCCTTGCTTCAAAGCAGGAGTGCGTTTCTTGGGACGAGTGGACATGGACTCCGCCTTGCCCATAAATTAAATGAATATGTTTGTTGAATAATACAAATTTTTTGCAAGCTAAATGGTTATTTTGGTGTTTTTATTTAACAATTTTTATACCCTTGCAGGGTATTATAATTTTAGTCAGAAGTTTGCAACGCAGTGAAGGAGTCA
>JAEIIU010043900.1:0-57967 GCA_018874675.1 Drosophila baimaii
CAAAATACAGGGACAGTAAATTCAACCCAAAAATTTGGTAAATTCAACCAATGAAAATTTTTTCTGTGTACATTCATGATATATAACACAGCTACCGCACTATAATCTCGCCCTGCCCCCGATTTCCCTGCAGGAAGTCATTAAGCTGCCTGGGGCTGGAATAAATAAAGTTTTCCTCCCACTTTTTGGGGGAAAGCTATAAGGTGGTGGCACCCCACGGCAGATGCGACTTTATTAAACGCGACAAAAACAAAATAAATTTACGTGTAAAAACACTTCAAATACGAAAACATCGAAATTGTCGGGGCAGCCCCGAAGATGCTGAAGATGCAGCGATCCATGGATGCAGCATGAATCTGGCTGGCGGCATGCGGTGGCTAATGTATCTAATAGATACACGACAGCATGTCAAACGCATCCAGTGGAGCGAATGAAGTTCGGTTGGGAGGTATGATATCTTGTGGGCGGGGGGATACCGTTAAATAGTACTGGAGCGGGAACGCTTGGCACTGATCCGATCATCGCAAGGTATATAGGATGATGGCACTGTAAGAAAACACTAGTAATATAGAAAAAAAAATATTAATATACAATTTAAGACAAGATAATGAATATTGTATGACTTTATTATAAATAAAAATTGGTATTTATAGAAGCAGATATAAAATAAAATGTAATATTGACAAATATCTTATTAAGAAATACTTTTTTTAATAGCTGGTTTCAAATAGATAACTTAGTGATATTCCTCAGTTTATCTATGAGATATTTTCACATTCTTCTCAGTGGAGATTCTACGATTCTTCGCTCCACTTTTCGCCGCCCTCCCCTCGTGCTTTCCTCCCATTCGTGCTTCTCTAATTAACATTGGGATTGTAGTACACTTTTAATTTATATCTTATTGATGCCGGCGACATTTGTATTTATTTTTACCCACAGCCCCCGCTCACTACGATATATATTGTATATATATATATGTATATATGCGTATATATGGGTAGGTACTGTTCGAAATTCACTTCCCAAATCTATTTCTCCGCCCCAAACCCCCCTCCGTTCGCCTGTGTGTACGTGTGGAATGTTATTTTTATCGAGAGTGAACGAAGGAAACAAAAAAATTGTGGAAAGCTAAAATTTATATGGAATAGGTGTCGCGCCTTGATATTTTGGGTATAATTATTGTTAATATTTGTTGCTGCCACCGCTCGCATCGCATCCCCCCTTTTCCCTGTGGTCGCTCTGCTCGTCGTTTTTTCTCATTTGTTGCCTTTGTTGTTGCTGCTGCTTTTTATCTACACTCTAATTAAAATATTCGGTTGTTTTGCGCTTGATTTTTCGGCATCATACATATGTATGTATTTATATGAACATATGTATATATATTTTAATGCCACGATCTGTCTAAATGATTTTTTGTACGCATTTCAATAGTCGAAAGAAATTGCTATAAAGAAATAAAAAAATACAAAATACAAATAATAAGAACAACAACCATTAAATTCGTGGGTGGTTCAAGTTTATTTTTAATAGAAAATATCAGTATTTTCAGGTTGTTTTTAATGGCATCTGTTTATGACAAATGTGTGATTTTGATATTATTCCAAATGGTTCCTCCTCGTGTATTCTTCCATTGCTCACTTTTCTTTGAGCTGTCTATATTGTGTTTGATAAATGTCAGTGAAGCGGGTGGTTCTTTTTAAATATTTTTATCTAAAGACATTAAGATTGAATATGCATCTTTATTATTAAGTTCCAAAGATCAAGAATATTCGGTGATAATTTATATTTGGATGGAAAACTTTTTGTATTTTATGTAAGAGTTTTCTTTATATTATTATATTTGCATTTTTTATATAATATATACTATGGAAAGTTTGTCTACCTAGCTTACTTACTTAAAACCAAGACTTTAAAAAGTTTAAGATTTTTCTAAACTACAAATAAATTATTTAAACCATTATCCGATGTCTCAATGATAAAAAAAGATAAATATTTGACCTATGAATGCTATTTATATACTTCTAAGTATGATGCTTTCTGCCGCTTTAAATATTCTCATATCCATAATAGAAATTATATTTTTTTTCCTTTCCTGTTGATTTAAAAAATAATATTACTCAAAAACACTTCCTCAAAGAGTTATAATAATTATAGTTCTTTCAAATAAAACTATTTCTAATTAATACTTAGTAATTAAAATGAAAAATCCAAGTCTGATCCCCTAAAAATCAATCAGAGCTCTGAACAAATCACAGCATTGATCAAGATTTAAAATCAGTCGGATTTCTCAATTTTCCCCTAATGGAGTCATCCCAGGTTGCGTACTCGAGGGCCTAATAGGGGAATATATCAGTATATGTATCTTATAGAACACACGGGGCAAATGACATTTCATTTATCTTGCAACTCTCGTGCAGCAATTCCAAGCGGGTTTTCCTACATTTCCCCGCGTTTACTTTTCATGGGGGGAAAAGCATTTGCGTTGGCGACCAGCATTCGATGTCAGCGATGAGTTATTGACACTCGCGCATTGGGCCCGTGTTCGAAGCCGCTTCGCATAAAGCTCTCAGTTCCGGTGATCTCCGGCTGAGTTATCAATGTGAAAAATAGAAACATGATTATGAAATTATCAAAAGAAAAATACTACGTGTACGTGAAAAGTCTGTGGGGGGAAAACTTGAACAGCACAGAGCGAGGGAGAGAGAACCAAAGGCGGCATCGGCATTATAAATGAGATCTTCGGATGGGTGGCGCTTTCGTTTTGCTTGAAATTACCCCACGGTCTTAGATTGGATGATGGAACTCGTAGAGCCAACGGCGGCGTAATTAAATTCAACCACAACTAAAAGTAGAAAAAGGGGGAATACTATCGAGAGACAGGGTACCCTGGAAAATGTTTAGATTTGGAAATCAGGAACTAAAAAATTAAAATGGAAAAATATAATCTTACGAAGTAATTTTAAAACTTATATTCCATTTTAGATATATAAATATTTCTTTAAATAAATAACCAAGCTGTATTTCTATATTTCAGTAAGGAATACAACTTTTATAATTTAGTATATGTACATAAGAGCTTAAAAAGAATCGAAGTTTTGTAAGCAAAATTCGATTTTTAATCGTTTAAAATCGATATTTTTCACACCTTCTGTAAATATATTTATATATTTATATATATTTATCTATAGATAAATTTCCAAATAATCTTAGAATAAAAGTGCTAATATTCAGATCATAGAAAATATAAAGAATATTATTTATGTCAAAAGAGAAATATCGTTTTCTATAATGATATTGTTGAGATGTTTTTCTTATCGACTATATGTATCTACTGGCTTGAATTTATTACTAATAGAAATAGCGAACCTATGTTTATCTTTCCCTGGGGAATTAGAAAAAAAAAAACATTATTAGATTTTATAAAATAATTTATATCAGACATGTAAGTATTTCTAGTGTAGATTTTTTTGATTTTAGATTTCTAGAAATGTCTGAATTAAATAATACAACTTTCCTTTTAATTATTTAATACCTATTTAATAGTAGTATAAAGATATATTCTCAATGGAACTCGTGTAATTTTTGTAATGGTAATTGTATTGTAGCTACAGTTCATCTTCCAGCATCGCCGACGCACACACACGCGATCTGGCATCCCTTTCTTCTCCCTCGTGCCGACCTTGTCTAGCGAACGTGTGCGGACAATAGAAATGATCGAGGTAAATATGACTGTACATACATAGGTATGTATGTACATATGAAGGCACACATATGTATGTATGTACATACGTTCAACTCACCTTGCGGCTCACGAATTAAGTGCCCAAAGATAGAGAAAGAAAGAAAGAGAGGTAGAGAAAGAGGGAGAGAGCGAGAGCAAGACAGATCCAGAGAGTGTTTCTTTCGGTTTTTGGTTTTTTGAAGATGATACACGAACCATGAATTTAATTATGATAAAGAAAAAAACAATTTTATAGCCAACAAAAGCACGCAAATAAAGACTTATAAGCGTATTAGTACCCCTCCTATGTGTGTGTGTGTGTGTGTGTGGTATGTACCAGTTTACGGTTGTTTCTGTGTGTGTGTTATTATGTAAAGTAAGTGGGAAAGCGACTGGAATTGGAATGATCCAAGACTTTGGTCCACTCTGGGGTGTGTGTGTGAGTAAGTGTGCATGTGCGGCGGTGTGAGTGCTTTATATGCACGGATCGGATAAGTGTGTCAGCCATCGTAGTAGTCGACGAATAAAGTGCCGTTGGCTCTATTGCGCGCTTCCAAAATGGCGGCGATCACATTGCACAAGGCGGTGACCGCAGGTACAGTTGCCTCTGAGCTTCAGTGGGGCGCATAACTCATAAAATTCAATAACTGGAATACGTTGTTTGTCATACGCAGTCTAGAGATGTTCGTAAAACGAGATGTAAATTAAGCTCAAATGTAAATGGTAGTTTTTTGAAATGGTTACGGTTTATTTTAGGGAACTTGTAAAAGAGGTTAGCTTTGAATCTCCAACTTTACAAGTTTCGGAGCTTTTCCTATTATAAAATACACATACTGTAATGCTTAAATTTCCAACCAATAATATTTTGCGTCAATTTTCCTATTGGTTATATCATAAAAATATCCTTAACCTAAGAAGAATTATAAGATAAAAGAATAGAAGGATAAGAAGTAAGAAACTAGATCACATAAATTATGGAAATCTATATAAGGAAGTCTTAAATGTCATGAATATCTTTATTATATTTAAATAGGCAAATTCTTTCGATTTCCTAGGTAAAAGTTTCATATTTTTAACAAAATTTAAGACAAGTATAATACCAATATTAAGTAAAGACTATTTAATAATTATAATAAGAAAATACAAGCTTAAGGTCTATAAATAATATTCCATTATATAATTATTATCTAGCTTAAAGCATTAGGCGTTTCTGTGAATTTTATTCGAGAAACTAAAAACTGTTAATTAATTAACATATAATTATCACCATATTGAAAAATTCTTTCGTCTTCTCTACCTACTATAATATGGGATAATGGTATAATATATAAACTATAATTACTAAATAATATTTAAAGTATAAACTATACATAGATTTATTTGCATTAATATGGAATATGGAATTAAGGAATAATATAGAAACTTTAATTACTAAATATTTCATATAAAAATAGTTTTATTTGCATTATGAGAAAATTTCCAAACCTCTGAGAAAAATATAAAAATACAGATAATACTACAGATTACCAAATTGAATAGTTATGTTATAAAATATATTTTAAAATTATTTCTACTGATCTTCCCAAGTTTCTTTAATTGCCCATAAGCATCTGCGATTAAACCGCATCGCAGCCACCGATGATTTTCACAGCTAAAGCCAAATCTTTAAAGATTCATCCCCACAGCACGAAGTGGAAATTGGCTTGGGCTAATGCCGCCGCTGCCACTAATGCTAATGCTAATGCTGGGCTACCGTAACACATTAAAATTATCTAGTAATTCCTCTTTGGCTTCAATTAGTGAGCTGCTGCTGGGAGTCGCGTCCAACGGTTGTACTTCACCCATCAGCACCGGGAGAGGTGGGTTGAATGAACCAGGCCAGCGCCAAAATCGGAGTTGGCCACAGAGTCAGAGCCAGAGCCAGAGCCAGAGCTCTGTTAATTAGCCAGAAACGCAGGCACAACGGAGAGACCCGAACCCGAAAAATGCTAATAATAATGATGCCGGGAGTCAATCAATCATTTTGCATTTGCCCAAAACTGTTTCGCAGTGCAAAAACACTTACACACATCGGACTCCCAACCATCCATCCATCCATCCAACTGTCCATCCATCGATTCATCCGCCGAGGAGGACGCTGCGACAGGCGAGGCCATGTAGTGTTTGGATGAACTAATTTTATAGAAATTTTCATACTGTTTTGGGCCACCCATTGCTGATGATGCAGCTACCAAAGTACAGCAAAAGGCACTGAGAAAAACCTCTATTATGTTAAGTAACCACATTCTTAACTTCCTCCTGACACCCTATGTAATTAAGTGTTCAATTCAGGGAATGGAGATGGTATTTTCTAGTAAAAACAAGAGTAAATCGATATAGCTATGTTATATAGACCCATTTCAACTTAAATACTTTTTGCAATATAATGAAGACTTTTGCGAAAGCTTGACATGTCTAAATCGACTCGACTGTTGATGCTAATTAAGAAAAGTTATCGAATTTAGAGTCAGAAATGTGTACTTGCGTGACTTTGACTATAAAAGCCTTTGGAAAGTTTAGAAAAATATATAAAAAATGTAAGGAGAGTTAATAAATTTTACAGTTTTTCTACACACTGTAACTTAAATTATTTTCTCTCAGTGTACATCACCAGCATGAGAACAATAACTTGGTGCCGCATTAAAATATCTGCAATCATTAAAATTGCGCACGCTGACATTGTTTTGGAAATTGGTCGGCATTGTTTAGAGGCCTGGCCGGGCCCAATGGTTGCAGCCCCTTCCCCTCTCCCGCTCTCCCAACCTCCCCCCTCTTCCTTCGAAAAGCTCTACTGCATTTTGTCGCCGATGACATCGCCTTTCCTTTTGTGAGCTGCTGATGATGATGATCCATTGGAACCAACGAATTATGCCCGATGAGGATGCGCCGGCGTTGGGTCCTGGCCATTGGGGGCTTGGAGTGCTTGGCCCGAGGCATCGGATTCGGAACAAAAAGCTCACAGAATGCGTCAAGTCCTCGGTACTGCATATACCTCGCCTCCTGCTGCTGCAGAGGACTCTCTCCCTATTCATCCGATGATTCACAGCCGCACAATAAATAAGCCAAGCAGAGCTCTAAGGCACACATATTAGACGGTAATCTCCAGGATCTGTGGAAATTTTGATGGATTTTCTATGGTCATTGAAAATGGAGCATTATATATATACTTTTTTGTTATATTTTTTAGGTACAAAGCAAGGGAATACTATGGTGAGAGATGGGGTTTTAAAGAAAGCTTAGTTTTTTATTTTTAAAACTTGAAAGATGCAAAAGGAAATATTTGTTAATTTAACGATAATATTATGTCATTATTTTGTATTAAAAAAGGGTTCGTCGTTTTAGTATTCATTTTAAATGTATTTATTTATCTTTACACTGTATTTAATTGTAAAGAACTAAGTTTGAGCAAGAGTAGTTAATTTTAATAAAAGAAATTGTAATATTATTCTAAAGAGGAAGTGGAAGGGGTTTGCTTATACCTTTAGTTTAAGGATGTATTTGTTTATTGTGTTTTACCAAAACAACCTTACTTACTTTTTAATATTTCCTAAATTTTGTAGTGAATTTTGTAGTGTAAGTCCCTTACCCTTCTTTTACAACATCATAAAATATATTTACAATAAATAAACATTTTCTAAATCAATTTTTGTATCTTAGGGAGGAGTATTGTGTCCCAGGCTATATTAAAATTCCTAATTAAATCCTTTTTGACTTCAATAACTTTTAGATAATTAAACTATAATATATTTTTCGATGTCTAACTTAATATAATGAGCGCCAAGCCCTTCACTTTGGCCTCTAAGTTTCAAAGTCCATTATTTTTTGTAAACGAACTTAAAAATAAGTAAAATAAATAAGTAAATTCCTGAATCTGGCTGCATAAAAGGTCAAGCTAAGTTCAATTTAATTGAATCCTGCTTGGCTTTACACATACAATTTCCTGACTTTAGGCTTTCCTTTGTCCTGCTAAATTTCCCAAATAATTTTCCTTAAACTAAGTTAAGTAATTACTGAAGGATAGTGAAAGTGAGTGCCATGCAGGACACTCTCTGGCATCGATCCACAAGTGTCAGCTGCAGTTGGCCAGCGAAGTATGCGTAGTGTCCTCGTGGCAGGATGGGTGATTGGTGTGTGTCCGAGATCCTTTGAGCTGACTGCTGACTGCATCCTTTCGTGCGATATATACATATATATATATATATATATGTGTGTGTTTGTGTGTATTTTCTGGGCTGAAGGCTGACCCAAAAACCCAATTGGAAAGCCAAAGCCAATAAAGAAGGCTTCGGCAAAAAAGGGCCGACATGGGCCGCCGAGGGGGTTGTAGTTACTCCAGTTAGCAGCTCCAGCTCCTGCTTCGGTCTATTTTGGGCCCCAGCCCGTGAGTGCATTCGACCCCGACTCCTTGGGAACCGTCCGTTGGACCCGCCTGCTGCGTGCGCCATCAATGGTCAGAAGTCAACCCACAGCTCGGCTCTGATTTGAATGGCCTCTGGGAGTGGGAGCGGGAGCAGGAGCAGCAGCAGGAGTGGGCCTGCATTGGGCAGGGTCAGGAGGCAAGCCGAGGCATGGTGGATTTCGGTAACCAACAGCTGGACTGCGGCGTGGCACGTGCTGGCGCCAATTCCGCGCAGAGCCAACACTGCGCACTGGAAGGCGCCGCGTGTGGATGCCAATTGAGCCAACAAAAGCTTTGGGATAGGTCGTGCTCGGGAGCTTGCGACCTCTCTTTAGCAGGATAGTGCACTGAAACCTGTCTGAAAAGGAAGTAATAGTATTAAATATTTAAAGTTTAAGTTAAAAAATAGTTAAGTAAAGGGATTTTCTAGAATTAAACAAGTATTTTTTTATTTAGCACAAGAAAACCAACTAATAATTAGGTATCTCATGGTTGTAGATTACTTTTTCCAGAATGATATTAACATTTTCCCATAACTGTTCCCAAAATGAAACTTTTTCATTTTAGATTCGTGTTCAGAGGGAATAATAGTATTAAATATTCAAAGTTTGGGTTACAAAATGGGTAAGTATAGTGGTTTCCATAGAAAAAGTCTGTATTTTATTATTTAATACAATAAAACTAACTAATAGTTAGGTATCTCATGGTTTTCATTTACATTTTTCAAAAGTTTATAAATATTTCATGAAAAAACTGTACAAAATGAAACAATTTTAAACACAGATTCGTGTTTAGAAAGAATAAATCCATACTCAAGGCTTTGAAAACCTTTTTAAATAAGCTTTTTCAGCATATATTCCATCTAATCTTGTAAAATCCTTTATTTAATTCAAGAAATACCTTTTTCTCCCAGTGCCCCGCATTGAGGGTGGCCCCGTTTAACCCCGTGTCGCTGGCAAGCTTTTGTTGACCAAGGGTTGCAAACTCGGCTACGACTGGAACTGGAAGGCAGGCGAGCGTGGCTCGCGACACCGCCTCCTCGGAACTCGGGGGAACTCGAGTGCAGCAGCACCAACGACGACTCGCAGAACTGAGCGACTCGAATGACTCGCCGCCGACTGCCAGGCAGTCACCCAAATTAGTTGCCAGCCTTTCGCCCTTGCGTGTGAGTCTCTTCTTCTGCGTTCGCCGCGTGTGTCCTCAGTGTCCTGTGCGAGTGAGTGTATGTGTGTGTGTCCTGTGTGTTCCCAGTGTCTGTGTCAGCCAGGATTGCATAGAGTCCGGGGCCAGGCCAATAGTGAAGAGCTGAGATCCAAATCCTGCGATCCTGCAGCTGGTCCAGAGTGCGCTAAGAGTGAGTGTGTGTGAAAGAAAAGAGAGAAGAGAGAAGAAGAAAAGAAAAGAAAATGCTGATGCCATGATAATGTGGAAGAAGGAAGAAAACAAAGCTCGAGGGAAATCATGGCCGAGTGGCTCGGCATCCTCCTTGTCCTTGCCAGAGAGGCAGAGTCCAGGCAAATGGGAACAGTGTCCATGTCCGTGGTGCCCCCCTTAAAGCAGCTGCCTTGCTGACTGCCTGCTGCCGTTTTTCCCCGCAGGTTTAAAGCCCAGTTAACGCGTGCCGCCGTTTAATTATGTAAAAGGACCAAGCTGGCAAACACACACACAGGCAGCGCAGCGCAGCGCGGCACATAAAACACACACGCGCGTATCCTGGCGCTGCCTGCTGGATTTCCATTCGTGGTCAAATAAAGTCGAAGGCAAATCGAAATTTCATTCTTAATACAAATTGATTTTTTTTTTACCCCGCATTTGCTCTTGCTGGCCGCCTTGTGCCCGTTTTTCTCTCGTTTCTCTCGTATCGCTTTTTGTTTTGTTTTCGTTTTGGGCATCCGGCGCACGGTGCGTATGATCGATTTTAAGCGGCGGCACCAGCAGCAGCAGCGGCGGCAGCGGCAGCAGCAGGAGTAGCACGAGACGGGGGGGCCCTGAAAAGTGCGGCAATTAAAATTAAATTGTTGTCCCTCGTTACGAGGGGTTATGGCAGCCGGTTGAAGCCAGTCAGAGTTCCCTTTTGCTGCCCCAACTTCCCAGCACCCCCTACCCTCACCCCCCCCCCCAGATTGTGGGGCACGCGAGACAAATACACGCACACACTTTTCCGTTATTCCACTCGGTTCCCCTATTCCCTCTCGGAAAAGTCGGAGCACACATAGAGTTGGTAACTGTGCCACCACAGCAGCTGGCAGGAGTCGCTCCAAAGACAGGGACTACATACATACATACATACATATATCCTTTACATATATCCTTTAGCATGCACGTGCTGCCGAGAGTCTCCGGGCCAAAAGTAATTTGGAAAGCCAGAGTGAAAATGGCTAAAACAGACTGAAAAGCAGCAGCAGCAGTGGCAGTGGCAGCGGCAGCAGAGAAAACACAGAGAGACCTGAAGAAACCGAAGAAAAAACATAACAAAGTGGAGAAAAGCAAGAGAAAGAGAGCGTGGGAGGAGGTGGCTGAAGGAGGAGGAGGAGGCCACAAACATTAGGCCGAAAAGGAAATGAAAGAAAAGCAGCGGTAGCAGGCAGCCAGAGCAGGCCAGAGAGGAAAAATCAATGATGCTGCCAAGTTGCTGAGGGTATTCGCAATAATGCAAAAAAAAACCCAGAAAGAAAAACCCGCCCGTTAACGGTGTTTGTATTTATTCTCTCTGCGTGTGTGTGTGTGTTTTCAATTAAAATTTAAATGCATAAACATTGATTACGCCCTGCCCTAACAACAAATTGTATTTAAATGCCACTAGTTGTCAGGCAGCGACCAGCAGCGACGATGAGATCTAATTAGGTTGCATAAAACTCGTTCGCTCGGCGAACATGCACACCCATTCAGAGCACCGGAATATCAATAAAATGAGTTGTTCTGCTTATTTTGTCAGGCAGCTCAATAAATTGGAAATCAAAAGAAGATCAATTTGAGATTTAGAAGCTATGGTTAGGTTACGGGGGCACTTAAAAAGGTATACAAAATGATGCATATTAAAGCAAAGTGTATTAAAGTTGTGACAATATTTTTAAATGTACATTATTTGTTAAGTTTCGATATGTTTTTTTGCAATTAATTATGTTATATATTCTGCCAATAATGGTAGTTTTTTAAATAAAATAAAATTGAGAAACAAAGGTCTAAGAACCAGGGCTCTGAAACACACGAACTGCAGTGGCTCAGATTTCTTAGAGACCAATAGGAACATTAAATAAACCGGAAACGAACAGGAAATATTTTTTTAATTGGGCGGTGAGGTTTAAAAAAATATGTATCCAGTTTTCTTAGATATTTATTTATTTATTTATCAATAGAAAAACCTTATTGTTACATTTTCGATTACTTAAAAGGAATAAAACTAAAAAAGCTGAATACATTCAAGTCCAGGGATGTCTATTGTTGTAAAAACTTAAGAAAGATAGCGTTTTTCACTTTAAAATTGAATATTGACGGATCTCGCAGTTTGCATTGATGAATGTTAGTTAACTTTACTAATAGTTACAATTTAAAATGAAAATAAAATTGATATAATTATTTTATTTAAAGAAATCATTATTTTGTAACCCTGGTTTGAACCTGAATCATGTTTCAGCATGTCAATGAACTGGTCCCGTAAACGGGGAGATTATGAATTGATTACGTTCCAAAATGATAAGGATTCACAGCCCTTTTAAGAACCTTGCATTCCCACAAGAAACAACAAAAAATGCTCATACGCCATGTTGTCATTATTGAAAATTATCTTCCATCTTATTCAACATTTTGTTATCTGGCTTAAATTAAATATTATTTGTTATTAGATTTCTTTAAAAAATTATAGCAATACAATGAGCTTAAGATATTAACATAGTTTCTGTGTATGTTTCCTGTGACATTTCTTTTTTCTGTTGTCTTTTGGCCTGCTAAAGATTCCAAACGAAAACAATTCCTTCTCAATTTTATCCTCAGCTCTTCTACATTCTCCTTTCATTACATTTTCCATATATGTTTTTTTTTTCCAATATCTCGACCCATTAAAAAAGCCTTATTACGCAACAGTCAGAGCTTCATAACAGGCATAACCGCCCCTAGCCCATGCCAAATGGGTCAAGTTTTCCCTTTTGGCAATCGGCTAGCCTTGACTTCGCTGCTGTACATATGTAGCTTACGCAGCTTCAGTGCCAAAATAATGCAGAGAACCGATATGGAATCGGTATCGAAATGAAAAGTTTTTTGTATTTTTTGACAGAAGAAGGACTGGGCCAGGCGCCAGGGATAACCCATTGGCAGACGCACAAACAAACAGGCTCACACTCACAGGCAAGAGCTTGGGGTGGCAAGAGGCTAAATCAGGGCAGACCAAACAGCGGCGACACCTTCTTCTAGGGTGGCATAGCATAGCTCCTCCTTGCAGCACACCTGCAGGGCAGTGCACTGAGCATGCACTCGACTGGGCACCCCGCACGGAGCTCGGAACTCGAAGCGGGCATGGGAGCACGGCAGGTCCTCCGGCAGCGACTACGGCACTTTGTTTACCACACAAATTGCATGCAAGCTGCTGCTGCGGCTCCTGTGGTGACTGCTCCTCTTACACTGTTAGAAATGGGTTAAGTCTTTAGTCTTTGGGTTAACAGAATAGTTACCAAGTTGGAGTAGAAAAATGTGATTTTAAAGAGTTTAAATATAGCTCTAAAATCTTTAAGATACTCTATACTTTTCCCAGTTGTTTCTGGCTGATTGATGATGGCTTTTTTCGAGTGCTGGCTCCGACCTGTTCAGACCCTGCCATGCGCAACTTTATTAACCCCGTTTTGAAGAGAGAAAGGTGGCGGCGGCAGGGCACAGAGCCCTGCATTTATGCCCATTGTTTCACCGCTGCTCCTGCCCGGTTGCCACGCCTCCAGCTGCTCCTATTTAACCTGCGCCTGCCCCTCTACCAAGTACACAGGTACTACGAGTATCTACAAAATTCTGGCTGCCATCTCGTGACCGTGTGCGCGCTGATGTTTTGGGAAGCCAAGCCAAGCCATCTCCTCCTCCATGGAAGCCATCCTCGAGAGTTGGGCCCCGCCTCCTCCTTGGTGCAAAGCAATTACCACGCCTCTTTCTCCCCCTCCAGCCTGGGTTTGTTTGTTTTGTTGCGACTCGCGAGACGCCGAGAAAAGTTTATAATTTTATTAGGCCCTACAGAAATTGGGTTAGTGTCGCTTTTAGTTGCATTTCCCGGCAACGCCGCCGCCGACGAGTGACAACTTGGCAGCGAAGCCGCGTCGCTGAGATAGTTTTTCCCCTTGCGGCTTTTTCTAGTGTTTACACGAACCAGCCGAGCAGGTTGCAAGAGCCGCCTGCCTGAGAGGCTGTTGCCCGTCATCTTAGCACTGGATACACGGCATTATGCCAAGAGCCCAGGAGGCTGCTTGAGTTCTTTTGAGCGAAACTTGGACATTTCTTGATCATGGCAACCGTCAAAGGGGAAAATGAGCAAAGGGATAAGCGAAATTAAGGATTTTACTCGGGCTTGGTATTATAGTTTCACCCCACAAGCCAAGCGAAAACTTTAAAAGTATGAAAGGAATTTTAAATAAACCAATCAATAGCTAAAGTTGGAATTATTCATAGCAAAAGTTACTTCAAAAAGTATTTATTAGTTGAAAACCAAATATAAGTTGTAGTTGGAAAGGTGACAACTGTGGAAAGTACTATAAACTATGGGGAAAATGAGGAAATTAACTTTATTAGGTTTATTAGGTGATGAAATATTGCCAGTTTATTTATTCAGAATATATTTAGGGATTTTTCTGGGAGGGTTTAGTTTAATAAGTGTATATTTATGGCCAGAAAGTTGTTTTTTTTTCAGGATAAATATGCAAAGATAGCTTGAAAACAGTGTAATTTCTTAAACAAAAATTTTTTTTTTTAGCTTACATTTTTTTAAAGTGTGATTTATCATAGATTTCTAAGCTGTGACTTAATGGCTCCCTAAATCAAGTATTAATGACTCGAATCCCTAAATCTAAACACCTGTATTGACACCCATTTGCCTGACTCTGCCCCTCTAACCCCTTTATGTCTCCCCCCCCAAAAAAGCAGCAAGTCCTTAAGTGAAATTATCTCCTATTTTGAGTAAAAAAAAAATTGTGTGATGATCGCCGCTTTTGTGTTGCGTGAAAGTTTCGCATTGGACATCACCATCATCTCCATGTGAGTGCGAAAATTACGTCAGTTCTTGCCAAGAAAAGAAGAGATTCTTATTGGGCAGGTTACAATCGAGAGCCGTCAACCATCAGCAGCAGGTAAGAACTCCACTCTGATTAGTCCATTCAAAGCGAAACTTTATATTTTCTATTTGTATGTTTGTTAATTTTTTTTTTTTTTTGGTTTTTATCGAAAAAGATTTCTATGTAAATAAGAAGCCGTTTGTATTGTCTAGTAGTTGCTTTTCGGCTTTGTCGGGGTTTCAGCAATAAATTTCATGAAAGTACGAATTTTAAACAAAACTTGCCTATAAATTTTTTGTACACATACATATTTGATCAGGGACAGTAGGGTGTCGAAAGTGTAAGGTGGCTTTGGATAATGAGAAACGAGTGTTTTTTAAAAGAAGATGAAGATTTCTTTATTTTTGGGGCTTATTATATTTTGTAAGTTTAGTAGAAATAATATAAGTATGATGACTTTAAGAAAGAACTTATCTATTTTTCAGGGATCTATAAATCTTTTTACCTCAAAGCAGGGGTGCCCACATCCCTGACTTGCGAGTCAAAGAAAAGCATATAAACGTCACGCACGAAGCATATCTTTGTTTCTATTCAAAGCTAATGGTATTCAAAAATATAAATGTATTTTCTGGCCACTACTGCTTTAAATTAATTATTTTAATTATAAAACCATTCAAACTCTTTCGCCATGAAACGCACTGTACGACCATTGAGTTCAATATTTATCTCAGCCGCTGGCAACGAAAATTTATGCATACAAAATCGTATTTTCGCCTCGATGTGGCTCGGTGTGGCTTTGTGGCTCTGGCTTAATGAAGACGGGACAATAATAATTTTTAATAGGTTTTACTATTTTGGCTTAGATCAGCTTACGCGCACAGAGAATGGTCGAGAGCCGTGTGCGTGTGCGTGTGTGCCAGTGTGTGTTCGAGGCGGATGGCATGGCAATATTCAAATCGAATCGCTTTTATCTGTGTTTTGTCACTAAATTGGCAACTGAAGTCGAACACTAACACCGAATATCCAAAACTGAGAGGCTACTTGCGGACCACAAAATTCGGCTGGCCGGGGCTATTTGGCATTGGGAATGGGCACTGGCTATGCGCAAGTAACGGCCAATGAGATCATGATCCATATATAGTTAGTGTCTCTCTCTCGGACCCGAACGCAAATTAAGGCCGGCTTTGGATGAGACTGAGACTTGGGCGATTTGATTAGCATTTATCGCTGGCACTGTAATTGCCTTTAAGTGCCAAAGTTGGCTGCGTCGATTGGTGCTTAGAGATATCTGTTTCGTACTGCGAGTATGAATATCTTTTATATTGTATTATTGTATCTTTACAAGCATTCGAAAAGTGATTGAGAACGAGCTTGAGTTTCTTTTTGAAGATGAATAGGTGACATTTGGAAATAATTGTTTAGGGTATCTATAGTTTACTATTTATAAAATCAAATGTAAACATACCTTGGTAAAACTTAATAAAATAAAATGCCATTAAATACAAATTTTAGGTACTTTGTTGGGTTTACAAATTAAATAAAAGCTATAAAATTTGTTATTTGATTGGCATCTGATAACGCTCTACAAGTTCAGGAATAAAAGCTGTCAATGATGTGGAAAACATCTTAATATTAACAATATAAAATTAACAGCAAATATGAACCTGCATTTTGTGAATAGATAAAATTAACCACTACTTTTCTGACTCGTTACTAAATAAAACATTATATAATCCAGTAAATTACCTTATATAATGTAGTTAATTTCTTAAAAGGAGTCCCCTAAGCTATTTTTTGTTTATTAATACATATTAAAATTTTTTGAGCGAATCTTTTAAGCAAACCTTCGTTTCTGGCTGATTGTTATAATCTTTTTAGTAACTGATTAAAACCAAATATTTTGCATGAAGATACCTATGCAAAATAGTGACAATAATATTGATATTATAACCATAATTATTATAAACTTAATAATTTATAAGACATAAATGATCTGTGGAAATTTCCTCAATCGTTTATCCATTAATTCCATAATCACCTTCAGCCTGTATACCAATCTCTTGAACTCGCTCTGATAACCAACTATTAAATGCGAAACAAATTTGTGAAGAAATTGTGAATCTTTTTTCTGCAAAATCCAGTTTC
The DNA here is from genome assembly GCA_018874675.1 of Drosophila baimaii. Lineage (NCBI taxonomy): Eukaryota > Metazoa > Arthropoda > Insecta > Diptera > Drosophilidae > Drosophila > Drosophila baimaii. The sequence goes on from JAEIIU010043900.1 coordinate 16,544, forward strand.
TGTCCGATGGTTATCACCCTTCAATGGTAATAAATTCGAATCAGATATATGTATGTATGTGAAAGAAGGTCACTTTGGCAAAATAATAAGAATCTAGGCATTAATGGTGCTGACTGAGAAATTAAATGAAATGCCTTCCAGTCTAGGAACTGCCTAAATGGAGTAAAATGAATCCGCTTGCCGAAGCCTCTGGACTGGCGGCTACTAATGACGTTGACGAGGTGACGATGGCTAAGTGGCCGCTCCGAGAACTGGTTCCCCACACCGAGTGACCGATCGATCGATCGATCGATCGGCAATTGGCTTGGGGCGGGGCCAGGTGGGGCCCACAGTCACAGTCACACATTCTCGCGGGCCGAAACACTTCCGTAAATACGCAAAAAAAAAAAAAACCAGTACTCAGATGAAACAATCATCGCGGCGGCATTACTTAACACACAGCTCGAGGTGCGATCGCGATCGTCTTCGGTTAAACCAGTTTGGGACCCCAAAATGCCATGCCAGCGACTGGAGGATATTATTGAAATAATGAACTTAAAAGGTTGACTAAATTCTGTACAATTAGATGGCCTCATATAGGGTACCATAAATCATTTCAGGGTGTCCCCGAGTTCAAAGAACGATCTCTAACCTGCAGCATCGATAGCTGATAGCCGATCCCGTCCTATGATAGGAGAAACTTAATACAGCTAGAAAGGTGGACCGAATCCCGTGCCCTAGACCCTAGACCCTAGACCCTAGCCCCTATGTCGCTGCCAATTAAATGTCGGGCCACAATGTCACTTCGCCTCAGGTTCAGGTACATGTACAGGTGTCTTAGCCACACACACACACACTAGCCGGAGGGGGGAACTTCTGTTATATCTGCATCTGTATCTTTGTATCTGCTTACAGCCTTCGGCTTTCAGTGTGACGTTGAGTAATCAAATTAATAATAGCCCCTGAAATTACATTCCAAACTTATGCATGAATAAATTATCAATTATACTTTTTGCTGGAAATATGTTTGGATTTGATGTGGGGTTTCATTAGATGAACTTCCCCAGAGCTGGGGCTCTATTTCGTGGCTTTTCTAGGAATAGGAAATTGCAAGTGCTACCTGAATGGGTGACGGTTGAGTATCAAGTTAATAATATATTAGGAGTTTTTTATACTCTACTTGAGCTATTAATATTTTAGCCAAATAATAAGTTTCAGGGTTTGTTTGTCATGTTTTTTTTTTTAAATAAATATTATTCTAAATGCAATTTATTTTCTTTGTATTTAAGCAGACTTCTAACCGTAAAGTGTTTTTATATACAACAAACACATAATGCTACCTTAATTTAAGTTTTAATAATAACATTTACTTATTTTGTAATAAGAAAACTTATAAGAAAATCGTATATTTTACTTACCAAATATTTTTAATATAATGTTTGTTTATTTTTGTTTAATTTAACTAAAGGATAATGGGAATTTGGAACTTAATAAAATTAACAAAAATGTTTTCATAGTAATGTAAATTTCCCGGTTATTAAAAAAGTCTTACAAAATGCACTAAACTCTTTAGAAGTGTATTAAAATAGTCATACAAATAGTCATAAATTCGTTGAACTGAGTTGCTGCCTTCATGGCTTCCGCAAAAATCAGTGTGTGTGGCTGAAAAATAATGAAAACTGCACATGAGATTTGGGCGACCATGAGGTAGATATAAATATATACATATATCCACATACATTGTATATTCTTCAGATAGAGCTGGCTTTTGTTCGCCGTCTGGCTGCATTAAAATGCTGGCAATTGAGTGGATCCGTTAATTATAGAGCTCGATCAATTATTCATTTGCTGGATTACCTGAGAACGCGCTTGGCGAAAAATGAACTTCATTTAAAATGATTCTGCGAAATTCGTTTTTACTTCGCCGCCGCAGCAGCTCTCAGTGGCTGCTCATTTCAATATTTTTGTATTGTCTGATTGAAGTGTGACGTTCCAGCTCCAGGTCCAGCAGCTTCGGGTCAAGTCCGGTCGGCTTTTGGCAAAAGAGATTAATTGAGGTTGGCCCGAAGCCCAAGACGAGGCTGTTCTGTAGATCTCGATCTTAAGATCCCGCAAAACGGGAATTGCAAGCGCACCAATTTTGCAGCTTAATTGTTTGGTTGCATGGCAAATTGCTCTCAGATATAGGGATATATATGTACATATATACAAACTATGTATATGTGAACGCATTTCATGCGAATTGCTGGCTTCTAAAGCACCATCAATCTTGCGCCAGGCGCCTTTCAACATTTCCAAGACATATCGATTGCCGAACCGCCAACTTGAAGGACTTCCGCTGGCGGCAACTTGTACTTCGTCCTTCACCCCTTGCTTACTCCGACATAGGAGCCTTTTCCAACCGCGGATATTTGTGGTAAGGTAAATCAGAGTTGGAAAACTAGCTTAGCGGCTTAGGAATTACTCAAATGCAGCTTTAATTACCTACATTTGGATTCTGTTTAACTCTTTTAATTTCGTTGGAAATGTAATAACTTTTTCACTGAAAATGCCGCAGCAATTATAGCTCACAAAACCCCAAATTTATATAGAAATATAGCTCACAAAATCCAAGTTTTTATAGAAATATAATGACACAAAATCAGGCAGGCAGAATGAATGATAAATGACATTTTCACATGAAGTTGCCCTTCAAATATGGTAAATATCCTTAAACAGAAATCATTTCAAGCGCATTTCATGCTCGAAACACTTGAAACTTTAACAGAATTTTTACTGGATTTGCTTAACAAGATAATAAATGTCTTCATAGTCGAGATTTTGACTAACTGCTGTCTGCAATTTTCGGGTGGATCCCCAACCATTTAGCCACTCTTCCGCCCTATGGTATTAACACTTTTCAAGCGGCAGGGTCGGCGGGGGCGGCGAAAATTAATTGGCCAGAAATGCCGGGACTGAAGAGATGCGAGTGCAGGCTAATTGGGCTGCCCGGCTAAATGGCCTCAAATTGGACGCTCCGCTGGCTGGGTTCCACCGCTTCTCGAGTGGCCTGGAATTAGAGAGCCTGACGACGGACGACGACAGACGGAACATTGGCCAAGAAAGAAGTCGGTGACGCTTTTCACCTGTCCGCGCGACTTTCAGGCGACCGAATGCGGTGATGACGTTGACCACCGCAGGTGGAAATTTCCCCGCTTTTCCTTTGGGTGCGTGTGAATGGGACAGTTGTGTGTTGTTGTCTGTCTGTCTGTCGCTGACTTTTCCTTTTTCGTGTTGATTTTGAACACAGGAAGAAATTTATGTATATATATATATATTTTTTTTTTGTAAGACACATTTTGTCTATACCTATTAAGTTACATAAATTATATTAAAAAAAGAATATGTGATATCTTTCGAGAATATGGAATGTCCTACAAATGAGATTCATACGGAGAGGATGGTCATACAATGGCGCAGGAAAAGAAACGTATAGTTTACAGCATATTTACGCATACAAAGAAAAAACAGTAAGACTCTCGACAAATTAACATAAATGAGTTGAATTTAATGAAACTCTGATATTTTAAGCATTTAATAATCATACAAAAATATTTATTAACTTCCACATACCTTAAAGAATTAATTATACATCCAAATGTTATTTCCAGTGCCAAAGGTAAATAGTTTTTTGTTCAAATTTCAATATAGGGAAGGGGACAGGACTACAGGTAGATAGACCGCAAATGAAATCATCGAGCGAGTCACCAACGACGACGACGACGACGACGACTGTGGTCACGGTCGAGGGACATTCCGTGCCACAGTTTTGGGTTCCAATCGATTTCCGTTGTGCCGACAGCAGGAGCAGAGCCTAAAGGTCAGCCGGGGCAGCAGCAGCAGCGGCTAGGGAATTGGGCCACAGAAATATGATATGATATCGGGAGGCAGGATCTGCCTGCCCAAAAGCAAACAGAGTCCTCGGCAAGGACCCAGACCCAGCCAGCCAGCGTCCTAGGAGAATGGCATTTGTTGACCGGCCTCATCATCCCACACGGGCAAACACTTGCAGATGCACACAAGGATGCAAATGCGGTGAATGTTGGATGTAGGATGTAGTAGGATGTGTAGCACAGGGTCCTGCGTGTGGGAATTGTAATTAGTGGCACTTTCCCAGTTTGCTTTGTTTGCACACACACACACACAGAGACTCGAGTGTGCAGAGCGCCTAAGAGCGCCTGTCGCATCCTCTCCCTGAGTCCTATATGTGCGCATATATCCCCGTCAAATATGCACTGCAAATATGCCAAGTGAAACATTATATTTCACTGGCACTGTCAGGGATTTTGCACACACACACACAGAGAGACAGAGAGATAGTCAGGAAATCACTTTCTGAAGCGCAGGAATGCACTTAGCACTGACGCAATAATTAAGGCCAGGGTGGAGCTGTCAGGATTCGCCAGGATGAGAAGAAATCACAGGGAAATAACACATTAATTGAATTGAAGTTAATTTAGTTAATAATTCTCATCCAGTGCTGGCCAAAAGGAATATAATTTATGGGCAAATATGACAGCACAAGTTAAACTATGTAGCTACAATAATATTTATCTGGGAATTCCTAGACTTCTTAGCCAAAGATATTTTCACACCGATTATAGGCCAGCAACGCCTTCCACTTGTATATATTTTTATTAGATATTTACTTTCGAAATTTTGTTGAGCAAAATCATTTCGAAATTATGCAAATCGCGGACTCCAAACTGGAACGCACTTTCCCAAAAATGTAAAGACAAAAAAATGGAAACTGAAAGAAAAACTAGCGCCTCAATTGGCCCTAAATCATCTTACTACCAACGTCTGGTGCTTCTGCTCTCTCTCTCTCTCTCTTTCAGTTTGGGGCTCTTAGCCCCGGAAAGTTGCTGACCGGATGATAGGGGAAACGGGCCAACACATTTTTTTGAAAATTATTTGCCATTGTTCGGCCAGGGCGCAATTGTTGTTGCTTTGGGGTTTCCACCATAATTCTTTTAATTATATGATCTATTACATTATAGCAGATCCACGCATATGCAAACGGCCATACATATTTCTCGCACACTTGTAACACACATTTTAGCATATTTTATTAATTTAAATAATTCACTTGGGTCACTTCCAACTGATGCTAGAAAGGCGATAACCCAAAGGGGGATATGAGTGCCGGGGCAGGGTTAGTTTGCTCAACGATCAGTGACCGAAGGCAAGGGAAACGACTTTCATCCGTGTGAGAGGCAAACACTAATAAAAATAGGGTCGTAGAAAATATTAATAACATAATTATCATATTGTACAAATATTTTCCTTTGCATTTTATTTAATCAAAATAATTCTTGACATCTTAATGTAAGGTTTTCCACCTTAAGAACCTTGTATAAAAATTATTCTTCGGTCTTTATATTTTTTAAACATTTATTGAGGGGTTTGTGTTACAAAAATGTCAATATAACATAATTATCATCTTGCTAAAGTATTTTCTTATATGTTTATTTCTTTGAAAAAATCCTTGAGATCTTCATATAATAATTTGTATGTTAGGAAATTTGTATAAACATTTTTCTTGGGTTTATATATTTTTTAAACATATCTTGAAGGTCTGAGTTACAACAATTTAAATATATTTAAGCCGCTTGTACTCTTAAATATATTTAAACTTAGTAGAAAATATTTTAGACTTCATGAAAAAGTCCAGGTTACATATTTAACCAGAACCACCTTATATTTTAGTGAAATAAAATATGTTAAAATATTTATTTAAAAGATACAACATTCTTCAAGATTAAATTACCTTTTACATGTTAAAGATTCGCGTAGAAACCCCCGATTTTTACAGTGCACATCCAACTGCCAAAAGAAGAGTTTTTGAGGTTGAAGAAAACCCAGCGAAGCGTCCAAGCGACCGCATCCACCTCCGTTAATTTGTCGAGGCCGCTAATTAAATTCAGTGGAAAACTGCTGCATTTACAGCCCTCAGAGTCCGCGCACAAGCGAACGAAGAAGAAACAAACGAAAAAAAAAACTACACACATTTAAATGAATTATTTTACATTCCGTAATTCGTTTATTATTTAACCTGCCCCGGGGCCGCCTTCGCATCTGCCCAATTTTGGTTCGGCTCCGGTTTTTAGCTGGGTCCGCTGATGGATTTGTCGACGCTCTGTTCGCGACGCGACTTGAGTAATGGGTGCATAAGTGACGTCTACGCCCAACGACATTCAAATGCTGGCAAAGAGGGGGAAGTAGGGAGTAGCGGAGGAATACCCATATTGGTGGCCGAAAAAGGGAAGTGAGCTGGCTAACCAACTACGGCTCTGATGGTGATTAATGAGATCTGCAATTAATAGGATCATCCCAGATAAGTCTTCAGCTAGATAATGTGATATGTGAAGTGGCCACAAAATGTTTCACATATTTAGATTTCTTTGTAGGGGTTTTTTAATTAAAATAAACTAATATTTTAGATGTTAAATTAAAGAGAAATATTCTAAATCTCTTTAATTATTATATATATAAAAATATAATATAAATTCCACATTAAATTAGCCTAAATTCTATGTTCACCTTGGAAAGTGTGTGAAGCTTTCAGAGTTTCAGCTAACCCATTGTTTAGCCTTCCACAGCACACACTTTGCACCTGACACCCTCGGGATATTAGGCAACAGTGTGCATTCCTTTGGGATACCAAAAGGTCAACAGAGGCCATTCACAGAGAGCCTCCCATGACACCTTTAACGCCTACTGGTTGTTGGCTCTTGGCACACACAGAGCGGTGGCTTAGAGCACAAAAAGATCAATCCGCACCCAGAAGCCCACACTCTCCATTAACGCTTATTAAATGCAGCTAATCCTTTGGCGCCGCTGCAGCGCTTCGTGCGTGTCAAGTGGCCGAGATTTGGGCTCCAGAGAGAGATGGATCGCCTGTTAGATGAATGTTAGGGGGAGAAACGGAACCCGAACCCGAATCCAAAACTGAAATTGAAACCCATACCATCCATACCTAAACAATACAACAAGTGGCTGTGGGATCCTCACGCGCCATCCGTCACCTGACACCCAAATTTAAAAAATATATATCTTATATTTGAAAATATTATTTAATGTTTACCTTAAACATGTTCAAAACTAAACTTTTAAATAGTTCTTTATATTTTGTTGCAACAATTATAGTTTAGACTAAGCTTAGGCTCTCCCTTGGCACAGTTCGATATATCAAACAGAAAATCAATTTATTGTGCATATATCGCAACGATAAAATATCGATTTATATATCGAACTTGGCATCAAATATCGATAACCTAATTAGGAGTCCCATTTATCCATATATTTCGTTGAAACCAAGAGTTTTCTGATAGATATAAAACAATAATATTATTTTTATACAAATATAACAGGAACTTAAATGAACAACACATTTTATATATATTCCAGTAAGGTAATAACAAAAAATAATATTTTTTCTTGTAGCTATTGCCTCTTTGGCTCTAATTTAAAATAATGTATGGTCTAATGTATACCTTAAATGGGCATCTCTTCGTCGCTATATTCCCAACTCAATTTCTACATATTTTCGACCCAAGAAGCGCCCTGTCCCGGCCCCGTCCCGGCCCCGTCATAGTTAAGTACTTGCTGGCCAGTTTGTTTTGTGATTTGACTGACGACATTGAATTGGCCCAATTAAGCTGCCACAATGGGTTCTGGCCAACGCATGGCGGGGGCGGAGAGGAGCCTCTAAGACGAAGACCCATGACTGGAACTTGAGACTACATAGAAGACCGGGAGACCGGGGGACGTAAAACCAATTAGATGTCACTGCCAGAGCCAGACTGGACCGAGCAGTAAAGATTTAATCACTGCTGATCTACAACTAAGGGGGAGAAGGGGTCAACCAAAAACAAAAGGGAGGACTGTGGAAAGGGTGGTCATAAAGCAGAGGAGCACTTCATCGCCTCGATACATCGTGTTTTACAGCCAAAAAGAAAGTGTGAATCAATTAGCCTCGACCCCGGGGCTCAATCTCAATTGTTTGCTTTGGCGAAAAAACAATTAGAGAATTTTATTGCTTTCGATTTTACTACAACCAATTGTCTCCGACCAAGCCGAGCTGGGCTGGACTGAGCGGAGCTGCGTTGTTGTCTCTTGTTTGTCCGCTCGCTGGCTTGTTTTCCTTGTTGCCCTTGTCAATGTCGTTAAAGTGTTTGCAGCTCATTCCGGGTCCGTCGCTGGGTCGTCGTCGCCGGGTGAAAGGCCGGCCAGCGATAAAGTCGTAAGTGCAGACACTTCAGCGGGCGCACTGGCATTATATTATAGTAAGTATATGTCCGATGACCAAAAGCGATAAGTCCATGCCCGGCTCGTGCCGGGTTCATCTAGCTAGGGGTTTGGGAGGAGACACTTATTGGCATTCTCAGTTTGAGGTAGAGGTGATATTGTAAGGGGATATATATCCTTTACAGGATTGACTTAACCAAGATCTTTAGTTACAGCTGGGCTTTAATTAATGAACTCCTTTCTAGATTCTCTCACAAATAAGTTAAAGCTACAATATCAGAGGGTAGAATTAAATAGAGGCAAGGTTATGCTACAAAACGTAATGAAATATATTTTTTTAAATACAGTTTCCCTTATTTTGTATCAACAATTACTTAATAATAAACAAATACTTGTTAATGCTATTTTATTTTACCTTTTTGGTGTTAAATAATTAGAATATTTAGGAATTATACTATAATTATATATATAACCATAACTATTATAAATTAAACTAAATTGAGGAGGTCACCCTGTCCCATTAGTCGGTACTTAGACACGTCTTGTCATAGGCAACCCCCCCTTGAGGACTCACAGATCACATTTGGGAGCTGCCATCAAGTGATGCCTCGTCATCGTGGTCGTGGTCTCGTCATCGTCGTCGTCATGGTTGGTCTTTTGGTTCTATGGATTGGAAGGGAGCAGCAGCGAGGAGCGGTTTCTGTTTGGCACGCGCTCTCTTCGCCGATCTGGCGCTCGGGGTGAAAATAATGATTAGTTTGTGTTGTCGGATTTTGACAAGCGTTGTCATTTGGCCTGTCCAAACATTTTTCGCTTGAGAAATTGAAAATTTGACAAATCCCCAAATTTGTTTGATGTTCTTCAATTTGTTTGAAATAAATTAAGTGTAGTTGGCGGCTGCGATTGAATGCGATCGTAAATTGATTGAAATCTACAGTGATTTCTTTAGAATAAATATTGGTTTTTGAATGTTTAATTCTTGATTGATTAATAAATTATATACCTAAATGTCTTAATTGTGGCTATGCTTATCTTCTAACTATTTTTTATATAGATAACAAAGTTGAATTTTAATTTAATGATATTTTATTGATAATATGTAGAGCCCATTATTAACAGATCTTATTTACTTTATATATTTTCAAGTATAAAATTAACTACTTCATTATTTCTTCTTCAATTAATAAATATTTACTTCACATATTTGTATATTCTCCATTCAAACTTATAATTTTACTTAGTTATTTCCCCCAGACCTATGATTGATTATACAGATCAGTTTACCTTCAGAAAACCCCTGCTAGAAATGTCAAGAACAATCAAAATTTTGTGAAACAAACAGTAAACCTTCGTCGGATCTGAATCTCCGCCTTGGGCAATTAAATATCAGTGATTTTCGATCTTGAACTCTGGTACATAGATAGACACGCCAACAATAACTGAACTTTAATCATAACCAAACCATAATTATGGGCTGAAACCCAATTTAAGGGCCTAGGCTTAGGAAGCATTTTATGTGCAGCCGCAATAAAAATGCTTTATATGAAATACCTTCATACCATGCCTCTGTTCCCATAGCTCCCATGGCTGGTCCCAGAGCACGGAACGAATCTTTATTTATGGCATAATGATCGCCGACGTCCAGCGTCCAGTCTAAGTCCGAAGTAAGAAGGAAAACTGTATTTCCAAATACCCATCCCGGTCCCATCGGTTTACGATCAATGTTCAATTCGATTCTGTGTGCGTGTGTGTGTGTGTGCCTCATCTGGAGCTCGGCTCTCGATAATTCTTTATTATTTCTCTAAAACTTCACCTTTAATTAAACACGAAACGAAATTATAAAATTGTACCTGCTTTAGCAGCCGCCGTAGCTGTCCAATTTTCAACTTCAACTCCCAAGTCAAAGAGTCGCGGTCGCATCGGTTGTATGTTAATACCTGGTACTTTTGTGAATTGAGGGTATATCTTATAGATGTATATGTCCTGAAAATGTATAATATTAACTATTATAGGGGCTAAAGTAACAAGATGATGAATACAATTATAACTCCGTATTAACTGCCTTATATAATAATTTTTTAGATGATTGAATAAATAGATTAATTAAATTTACTCCTGAAATATTGAAGGAAAAATTATATAACTTAGCATGACAATATATAATGCTATAATATACAAACCTACCAAAATTCACAACAATCGTATGTCGTTTACATGATTTTCATACGATTAGTTAAGTTAGGAACTCCCAAATTTACACTCCATATTTTTCTAAAGTTAAAAAAATCGATTCTCCGAATTACTGGGTATCTTAAAAACCGAAGACTCCTTAGTACCAAGATCTTACTTGTTTTTATTTAGTTCCCTTCAACTGCGGGAATTTCTACCTGGCCCAGTACATCTTGCCTCTCAGTCTGCTCTCCTCCTCTTTCCCTCTTTTGCTGGTTCATCTGCTTGCCCCGGTTTTGTGTCTTGTGTGTGTCCCCAAATTCGATCAATTTAGATACAAACACCCATTTATGCATCAGTACCTTTTATTAAACTACTCTCTCTGTGTATCTGTGTATCTGTGTCTGCTGTGCGTGTGTGCTAGTGTGCGTCTGCATCTGCGACTTTGTGTGGGTCGTCGTCAGCAATACGTGCTGCCTTAATAAGCCCGTTAATGGAATATTAGGCAAAGAGTTTTGTCTTTGAGGGCAGGGGAACATACGCACATGGCGACACACTGAGAGACAAACACTCTGATTGAGTGGGACAAAAAGGAGGAAATTATGAAGCGGGCAAGGCGAATTTTAAATACTCTTTTAGGGGGTATTTTCCGTGTCAAAAGAGTTTATATTTGAAGGTGGATTGCTCATCGTTGCTCTTGGTAGTGCGAGGGCCAAGACTGGGCATCCCTGATTTGGTGGAATTGTCTACACATTCATTAAGTTTTTGGAAATATTGGAAAGAAGGGTTTTTTATAATGTAAAGCAGGGCTGCCCATGGCTAGGCCTCGAGGACCGAATACACTCCGCAACAAGCCAAGGAATAGGAGAAACTTTCTTAGCAGAGATCGCAACTTCACTGGAACCTGCAAAAATAGGAAAAACTTATATCTTTAGCTTCTCTTCCTTGACTTAAAGACAAACCCCTATCCAAAATCCATAACACTCCATGAAAGGTCATCAAAAGGGCGATGGGATCGGGGGAGATGACAGACCAAAGGCAAGATGCTGCCGCTGCTGCTGCTTCTTCAGCCTCTTTGCACACTTCCCGGCGAGGCGAAGTATCTCTCGGATACCGATACTCTCACACAGACGCACTCACGATCGAACGATTTTAGTGCTGGAATGCAATAAAATTTTATTTTTGTTTTGTCCGATTTGATTCAAGTTTTATAGTTTGTCTGCTTATTGTGTGTAGGAGACGATGGACCAGCGGCATAAATGTACACTCACACTCACAGATGCGGAGCATGAGACAAAACTTGGATGGGATGTATCCACATCCCATGATATGATGCTACACACTCACATTGTTTTTGTACAATGACAGAAAAAAATTCCTAAGCTGGTACAGGTACATATATACATATATACACTATAGTATATGAGAGGCAGGCCTGAAAGCGATTTACAAAACTCCAAGCACTTTATGGGGAGACTCGCTAAATTATGTCTCCCCACCTGGAAGCGATTTGGAATATTAATGGGTAATGAACCAAACTAGTTTGCTATCATTGTCTAATACGGATCTTGGGTATAATTAAATAGGAATGAATGCTTAGAGTAAATATGAATAAAGTTTCGATGGCTTTTGGATAGTTTAAATATGTAGAGAGGCTGGGAGCTTTATTTGTATATATTTTTTTGAATTTTTAATTCTATAAAACAGGTAACTTTTGTTTTTCCGCTTTACTTTTGAGTTAAATTATTGCGATTTATTATTTATAATATATGGAAAAAATAATGGCACACATTATTTTTCTGCGTTTATTAATAATTTAATTATATGTCAGCGTTAAGAAATAATATTATAGATTTTGTACAAAAAATCGTTAAACTTGGCTTAGTTTCTGATATAATTATAAAAGCCTCTAAAACAGGTCTCATTAAAATGTAAAAATAAATAGATTTTGTTTTTTTTTTTATGCTTTATAAATTGTAGTTAGATTTGACACCAATTTAATTGGAAGAAAGGCAAGCAAATAATAAATAAATAAATATTATAAAAAATTCCTAAACCCTCAAGTGTACTTTCCCCACTAAATACCCACCATTTGCGCCTGAATAAGTAGAAACTTATACGATTCACTGTTGAAAACATATCCATCTGCCCCTCATGTCTGTTGCCTATCCCCAATCTCTCGAATTTGTCATCCGCAGTGTCACACAGAAGTAAAAGCTAACTATCTGAATATATGCGGCCGCCAGGTACTATTGTGCTCGGGAGGAAAACATATTCTAGGGGAACGGGGACTGTGTGTATCTGTATCTGTGCTGTGTGGCTGACATAAAGCAACTAAAAATAATACAAATACAGAGCGATAAATCTTGTTGTAGGTGAAAGGAAGTCGAGGGACCCGCCGAGGAGACATGGCTGAAGCAGGAGGCTGCACACAGCTCGGGCTGGAACATGGGGATGAGAATGGAGATGGGATAGGGTCTCGTCGTCGTCGTCGTCGTCCCAGCGGCGGCTCTCCAAAGTACTTTCCTCTAATGGCAGTCACACGTATTAGAATTACCTTTTTGGATCGGGCAGCAGCCACTTCTTTTCCGTGTCTGCGTATAAGTATCAAACTGTTTCGAATTAACGAAGAAAGGGGAGAGACGCGACTATTTTTTTTTTTTTTTTTTGAATCGCTTTTGAATAAATTTAGTCACAGATCTTTGGGGTCGGTCGTTGTCTTCGTTTTTGGTAATAACATTTGTCTAGTCTCCCTCTTTCCTCCAGCATATAATACCAAGATCCTCCTGCCAGATAAACTCCGAGAGAGAGAGAGAGATGGAAAGAAAGCATCTTTTTCATTATTTTGTGTGAGGCGCGGGGGGGAAAATCTGTGTAAGGTATCGTTTTCCTCGTAATAATTTCCCAGACCCCGGTGAGGGCCATAAAAAATGCAGCTCCATTGCTGGTACCGCTCGATCAAATTATGTTAATTTTTTGTTTTTTTTTTTGGATTTAGTGCCAGTATCGAAAATAAGCGTTCCAACTACAAAGACAACGCGACCCGGAAAGTTTCGGAAGGAGGAGGAGTCTCTCACCATCAGTGGTAATGGTAAAGTGGTATGGTAATGGTTTAGAAGATAACCAAATTGTTAGTTCTTTGTGATCAGAATATACCATAAATTAAGGTATCTCTTGGATTTTCAGACTCTCCAGAAGGTTAGGAGATTTTTTGTATAGTTAAATATTTAATAAGAGGAAAAAGAGCATTGAAAAAAATGGTACCTTTTCATTTAAAATAAGGTTATATATATATACCTTTAGATATTGCAATTAACTGTCACAGGTTTATATATAATAGGAATTCCTTTACTAACTTTGTGGAAAAGTAAATAGTTATTCCTACAACAATTTCCTAACTAAGTTCTCGAACAGGAAGGAAGTTTACTTCCCATGGCAATAAAATGTATAACTAAATATAAAACACAGCCTAAACCTGCTCTAGTCTTTTCTAGAACAGCCTTCTTTAAGTACTATAATCAAGAATACATATTAATGTTTCCAAAAATACAAGAAAAAGGTCATTAAACTTGACCAATTATGCGGAGGCGGAGGCGGCGGCAGAACAACTTCTACGGGTTGGGTCAACCCATTTTAGCTTAGATTTTTTTTTAGTATTTAGATTTCTTTAGAGAGAGAGAGAAAAAAAAGTGAACCAAGCAATAGATCATGAACAAAAGGCACTAACCGTTGCCAATTTCCATGTGTGGCTATCTTCTCTTTTTTTTTGGGTTGGCTGCCACGTACAACAGCGAAATGTATAAATAATGTCTTGTCGCTAATTTCATAGGAGTTATTAATTAATGTATGTATGAGTGTGTGAGGCCATTCCCATACCCATTTGTATTCCAAATACCAAGTCCAAGTCCAAGTCCAAGTCCCAGTTCGAGTCGGAGTCCAGTTGATGTTATGCTAATCGGAGGCGGAGAGCGACCTGGCTGGGGCCGGAGGGGGCTTTACGACATCATGTTCTCTGTATAAAATTAAATTTCATTTGTGTGTGCGCAAAGCATTTTTCTATCTTATTTCCAGTTTTCTTATTTCGCTTATTATATTATTATTGTTCCCTTTCGGAGTCAATAAATGCCCACTAACGAAAATTTGAATAAAAGTTGAAATTTCTTTGCTTTGACTTAGGAAAGTTCATTGCACTGACCAAAAAAAAAAGAAGAGTTATCGTTGGGAACGTGTTTAAGTTGGGGTGTTTGGTGTATCTATGAAGTATTTTTTGGGTTGAAGAATTCCAAGAACTAGAAAGGATTCGGAATTCGTGAATCTAACCAAAGCAGGTGTCGTTGTTAGTCCAATTATGGCCAATGAATCGCATTCGTTGAACGTGATTTCGCACTCAAGATAGCCAGGACACAGAGTCTGTGTGTCCCCGCCCCCGCTTATCCTTCGTTCCTGGGAACTGCAATTGTTCGTATGATGGCATTCGGTCGGTGTCCTCTTTTGTTCGCCACGTATCCTCGAACGTGCGTGCGTTGTGGCCGCTTCAAGATTGCCAAATTGTCCTGCAGGCAAGCAAGTGTTCTTCTAATTGCTTAAAACTAGAATAGAAATCTGGGAATTTTGCATTTGATAAAAGATAAGCAGAGGTATTCAGACACATGTGCAGGGAGAGAGAGAGAAAAGCATAAAGGTTGTTGTTTATATGAATGCATAAAGAAAGAATGTTCTACATTTTTGGTAACAAAAAGAAATGGGTTTTTTGGTTCCAATGCAGGCTTAAAAAATTAGAAAAGATTTAGTGTATAAATTCCGCTCAAGTTTTCCTCACAAATAAGAGTTTATAGTTAGTTTGTGAACTCATATTTATAAAGCCCCACAAGACCACAAAATTCCACTCAAATATTTGTGATAAAACCCCAGAAAAATACCTGAAAACTTGAGCCACACACACAAAACTTTCAGGCACTTGCACATTTCTTATTGATTCACTTTTTTTTACCGCCAATTTCCCAGCTCTTGGTTTTTGCGGGGATTACTCACGAAAGTTTTCCAATGAAATGCATGAGTAATGCGCTTGGAAGTTGAGGAACCTGGCAGTGCAATCACAATTAGTTTGGCTCCAACTACCAAAAAACAAAAATAAAGGCAGCGAAACCTTCTTGGCCCTATTTTGCCACTGGAATTGTCTGGGCCCAGGACGGAGGAATCTTGCCTGGTGGCGGTGGTGAGTCAGCAGCAAACAGGAAACGAGGATGGCAGGAGGAGGAGCAGCAGCAGCAGCAGCAGGAGTTGAAGCCAAGTGCCTGCAGCGCGAAATGTTGCACCATGCCGGCACACACACACACTCGCCTGCGCACCGAATGATGCCTCGGGATAAATCCGATGCTGGGATTGCACATATCTCAAGGATTTCAGTGGACGGACAGGGACAGGGACAGCGACACACAGGCGGAATAATAAAGCAGACTTTTTATTTCATGAAGCAGTAAATGTCTGAACAAATTTGAGCTGCAATGAGATTACTTGGCATCAGATTGCCATATCATCAGGCGGGGCTCGTTAGAGCCCCTGAGATACGAGCGACCATGTGTGCGAGTGTGTGTGTGTGCGAGAGTTATATCCGCCATATAACAGCGAAATTCTGCAGAAGATGTAGCTCTGCCAGCGCAAGTGATGGAGATGGAGATGGAGACGGAGCCAGATCGCGACCTTGAAAATGCAAACTATGCCGGCCGAAGGCGCTACGAATGGCGCAAGGGGCAATGGGTCCTATCTCGAAACGAGTTTCGCTGCATCTGTGTGGAGCGTATCTAACAGATACATCCGTATCTCGCAGGCCTGCTGCGAAGTTCGGAGTACATGGGAAAAGTGGCGGCGAACAACCGCAAAAGGCAAAACTCGGTCTTTGTGCCAATAGAACTTAGAATGCGGTAGGACGACGATGCTGGAGAGTGGGAATCGCGAATGAAGATGGGAGCTGAAGATGAGAGATGGAGATGGAGATGGGAAGCTGGCAATGGAGACGCTGCTGGCGAGGAACGATGCTGACAGCCCAGTCCCAGTCCCAGACCCAGTCCCTGCCGGTTGTTGTTATTCTCCTCATGTGTGTTGTGGCTTTTTTCTGTTTTGTTGACTTCGTTTTGTGGGGCAGTGCAGGAAACGATGCCAAACACCAAATACACTAAACGAAAATGGTAAGGGAAATTAAGTGGGGGTAGTCATATTTAATACATCCTTTTATGATCTTAAAACCTAAAGAAATTGATTATAATACGAGCATGACATATTAACATACAATCCTTTTAAACAACCAAATTTAAGGTTGCAATCTTTAGTTTTAAATACAATAACCTTTATGGGAAATGTGAATAAGTTGTAGACATTTTATACATAATAAATCAACAATTTTGTATATAAGATACAAGACACAAGACTTGAATAGTCTAGGAACCTTTGTATACTATTTATATCATTAAAATCATTAAAAGAAACATATAGACTTCAAAGTATAATATGTAAACCTATTCAAAAATAATTAAGCATTCATATTCTCTTTTTACACTTCTTTTAAACAATTTAGCTTAAAGTTTATTTAGTTTTTAAAACTATGAGCTTTATGGGGAATTTGACTAAATTATAAAAACCATTTTCTTAATAAATAAACACTTTTTTAAATAAGATATAAACCACATGAGGTTAAGGTTGGTCTAGAAACCTTTTTTTCGTATTTTTATCATAAAAAGATACATAAAGATTTCAAAGTATTAATGTACAAATCCAGAAAAATAATCAAGTGTTTATAGACTGTTATTAAAAATGACTTAGAATAATATTTTCCACAATATTTAAACATTTTTAGATCGTTTTATATATCTTTACAAAATATTTCCCAAAATATTCAACAATTTCTAGACTTTTTTAAATATCTTACAATAATATTTTCCGCTTTCTGCTTACTGAAAAAATTAAATAAAATTTCTTTGAAGCTAGAACAAACACCATTTCCTTTTCTCAGTGTAAGTCCGACTCCATCTCACTCCAAAAAATTGGGCAATTGTGGGAAATGGGAGCAAGTTATATTTCTAAACTCGTTCGCATATGTTTTTTTGTTGTTTTTCTTTTTTTTGCCTTCATTTTTGGGCTTTGTTTTGTTGCGAATTGTGTGTGTGAGGGCGGCGATATGCAAGATTTGATTTTGACTTCACATGCACAATGGATATGTGGCACATTCAGAATTTAATTAACTTCATTTATTTGCCCGCAAATTTGACACATTTCAAAATTGAAACCGAGAGAAGTTCCGACGTATGTCCTTCAAGCAACACGAACATGGGATCATGTGAAATACAACATATAATTCGATTCAAAATCTGTATATATACAAACATTTCCTTTCATGGAACTGAGAGGTTGAAAGTGTAAGTGTAAATTTCTGTTTAAATTTCACTTAGTTATGTCTCTCAACGAAACTATAAACTACTTCAAAGGAAGAGCAGGGCTTTTTAGGACAAGTAAGAAGTGGTAAGAGCAATCAGCTACTTATCTGTGAATCTGAATTCCCTGAAACCCAACTATATGCATTATTGCCACTGGCGAATCAGGCCATTACAGCCCGGCATGGAATGGGATAGCCGAGCGGGAGTAGTCGGTGCAGGAATGACAATATGGGGCTGCCTTCATAAAGATGAGCGTTTTATGCATCCTTAACTTACACTCTATTTTAATTGCCGCGTGATCCTCTGAGGCTCAGTCCCTGCTCCAAGTCCAGGTCCACATCTCAGTCTCAGGTCCCACCGATCTCATGTGCAATTAAACAATCCGCGAGGAGGAGGACGAGGAGCTAGTGGGGGTGGGGGGAGGGGGGTAAAGAAGCGGTGCAAGGAACGCAGGCAAAAGCAAATTTACGTCCGCTGTCAAGAGGCAGCGACGTAGCGTATTTAATATTTTTCAGCGTGTTTTACCTTTTCATGTTGTGTCATCATCAGCATCACCAGGAGTGCACTTTGGAAAAATGAAGTTACTTGAAGAATGTTTAATTATTAAATAAATATAATTTATTACATAAATATTAATTACTTAAACTATAAATGAGTATAGGTTAGTATATCTTTAGGAAACTAGCTCAAAGTTAGTTATATAATCTTACCAAATTCTTCACGGTCGCCAAAGTAGGACACTTAATATTTGTATTATTTTAAATTTTATAAAAATTACTTTTTTATATATTTTTTATATTTGCTATGAATTATAACCAATTGGGATGTTTCTATCGAATATCTACATTTTATGGACAGGTTCACTTGGAATAATGAACAAGCGTAAATAAAATATTTTATAAAAATATTAATTTGTGTTAACTTATTAGAGGTTGTCCTTATAAATATCAGTAAATTATCTAAAATTATTATTCAATTAAATTAATTAAATTATTATCAGTAGATTATCGTTTATTATTTGGGAAGTGGGGGGGGGGGTCCAGAATAATGACTACATTTTATATCAAAATATAATTACATTCAATTTTGTGGGTATTATTTTTTTAGAAACAGTTTTTATATTATTACCTTATCCCAAAAGAGAGGATGTTTTCAAATATTACTCTTTATTTATATAAGGGGGCTGTTAAAAACCATTAAAACCGTGATTATGTAATATATGGACAGCCCCTAAATCAATAAGGAATACATTTTGAAGTGATTCATGCCATATTCCCTAGTGCTTCACGGGCGTCCAAATATGCCAACTAATTATTACATTATTTTTTAATTGGGAAGACACAATTTTAATAATATAATATAAACACCTTTCTCTATCTTTACAATTTTATATAAAATATATTTTTATATCGATTATATAAATATTATCTAATTTTAACTATGACTTAAATATATTATATCCATAATGAATTATTTTAGAAATTTTCCTTTCGAATAAACCTTATTATATTAACTTAAATATAGACTTCACTTAACTAAAAAATTCTACAAATTCTTAATAACAACAAAACACTCATTTCCTTCCTGTGCAAGCGAGCGTCACTGCAAAAGATACAGATACTCGCACACTCGCGATCCTGTTCCTGTTCCATTCGCTCGAGGTATCTCCGCTGTGTGTGCGTGTGTGGGGGGAGGGGGGTGGGGTGGGCACAAATTTGTACGCTCAACTACAAACTAAAAAGTCTTAAAGTCTTAAAAGCATTTGCAGCCCCAAAAGGCAGCGGCAACGGCAACACGGCGACGACGAAGGCAAAAAGTAAACACAATAAAGGCATAAAAATTGCGAGTGAGCAAAGCAAATAAAAATCGAGGAGAGCGAAGAAGACGCGAAACAAAATGCTGACCACTGGCCGCCGACACCACGAGGAGGGGGGGTGATCCTCGACGCGGAGGGAGCACTGTTGTTTTGTATCTGTGCTGCTCATTTGCACTTGGAATACAAAAGATACATTTTCGTAAGACCATTTTGACATGACAAGATAACGACAAGCAATCCGACCGAGCCAGCGGTCGAGCGAGCGACTCACCACCACATGGAGGAGGCCACGGAGCCAGAGGATTCGTGAGGAGAGGATGGAGCAGTGGAGATGGCCAGGGGACACCCTGTACCGCTGGCTCATTGGCTCCTGGCATTCCCCTCTCCGGCCGAGCGACCTTTGCCTGAGTGTTTCGTATTTTAATTTTCATTACGGCCACCTCGGCTTACCCGCCCAACACTGTGAGAAAATATATAGAAAGTTGGGGGATTAATTACTTATAATATTTATAATATTTGTTTCTATAATATATTATTATTTAAAACATAAATATATTTTTTAGAAAGGACTACATTCCATTACGAAGGCAGACTTAGCTAGAAAGCTGTTTTAGGGAAGAACCTTCATCAGTACCCTTTTGCTGACTTATCCAAAAGCTTTAAGTAAACCTTCAGATACTAACTATCTTATTCTTTTTTTAATTTTTAATGAAAGTATTTGTTTTTTAAGATTGTTTTGTATCTATTTTTATTCTGAAGTTGAAAAATATTTAACAAGAAATAAAGGAAATTTTTCAATCCAAATATGTAGAGTAAATATGCATCAGGGAACCTCTAAAGGTTTCATTTTTTCTTTAATTTTTGCCTTAATTACTTGCTGAAGCTCCAAGATTTTCTCTCAGTGCTCGGTTCCACTCCCCGTCGCCACCTTTAAACCACTAAAGGTTCTTGAGAAGCTGCGCCGGCGACGACAGCAGCGCAGGCAGCGCAAAAGTGAGTATTTCCAAGAAATTGGAAATTATTTTTGAGCCGAGCGCCTGCGCCTGCGCCTGCCTCTCTCTCTCCCTCTCAGTCCTGATCTTGTTCCCGGCTTTAGAGCCGGGCTCCAAAAGCAGCAGAAGCCGCCGCCAAAATGAGTTAGCATCCCAATCCCTGGCCGGCCGGCTGGCTCTCGCGTATCTGTGTGTGCGAGGAGGGTTACGTTACCCTTCCGAGCCCTCGGAATCGCCAGCAGATACTTTTTACCCATTGACACTCTCTCGTTCCCTGCCGACCCGCCGCCGCCGATCCTCGGATGAGTTGCTGTCCAGCCATCAAGTGCCCCAACTCCACATGACCGCCCGCTCGATCCCCGCCGCCGCTTCGCCGCAAACTTCTTTTCCTGCTCCCTCCCATAAAGTCGTGTTTATGCCTTCTCATAAACATTTTTATTTTAATGATTTTTATTATTGCGCACATTCGTTACTTTTTATACATTCCCGGGCGAGGAGGATCACGGATCGCCGGACCTGGCTGGCGTATCGAATTCGATTCGGCCGCCGCCGTGTCCGCCACAATTGTGTCCTGATCTTTTGCCGGCTAAGTAGTTGGACCTACCTGTGGTGGTGTCCCTGTGTCCTATGCAAACACACACATAAATTTATTTGTTTACTTAGCCCTGAAAGGGAATCCTGTCCAGTAATGTAGCCAGGGGATAGTTTACAAGGATGTGGATGGTCTTGAGAGGTTAACTTGGCAGGAAAAACTACTTGTAATTGTTCTGCTTACATTGCTCCTCTGGAAATAATCAATATATTCTATAATATAGTTATTATTTCGATTTTATATAATTTCTTTTGTAAGTAACGATTTAATCAAGCAATTAACTTACATTGATTTCAATTCCTGGTTGTGTGAACTGATTTCCTAAAGGCCAAACCCCTGGCGGCAGGGACACCTTTCATGTGCGGGGGGGATTGGGATGGGATAAGTTGATGGCTGAGCCGGGGCAGTCCTCCGCGCATTTGCAACCAATAAAAATTAATTTACGTTCGATTGCAAGGTTTTCACGCTCGACCGCCGCCGTCGCCGCCGCCGCCTCCGTTGATGACACATAAAATGCCACATTTACGGCCCCTTAAGATCCCAAACTCCACTCTTGTCTTTTGGCCAGCATAAAAGTGCTCTCACCTCGAGAGAAAAAAAATGGCGTAGCCAAGTAGGGGTACCCCCTGCCCCACCTCTCTCAAAGACTCATTCGGGTAGAGTACACGCCTAAGCCTTAGACCAACATGAACACTGAGCGAGTAACCGCCATTGCAGAATTGGCCATTTGGCGGCTCTAAGGGTAGCCCCTCTCGCCTCTCGCGAAACCCTGGGGATCATTCGGTATATAGACCTTTCCAGGAATCGGAAACTGGGTTTTGGACGCAAAGACCGCACACCGCCTGGCGGCGGCGACGGCTGCCGCTGCTAATATCTTGCCTGCAGTTCGGCAATTCCACCTTGAAGCTCTCATTGCTTTGAGGCTTTTGGCCAGGTTGCTTGAAAGAAATTAATATCCACTTTTTTTGGCTTTATTTTGGAGTTTTTAACGAGCGAAATATATGGGCCAAACCTACTTTTTTAAGTAAATTACTTAAAACTTTCAAGCATTAGTTAATTATTTTCATTTCCTTTAATTTTTCAAACATTTTAAGGTTCAAATTACCTAGATTTAAATGTTAGATGCCTAAATTACCTAAATAATAATAGTTTTTAATTAAAACGAGAATACTCTTTGGCTTTACATCTATGATATTTAAGTTTTCTTTTACGTTTATTACGTTTATTATTAATCTTAAAAACAATTAAGAAAAGCTAACTTCGGGCGGAGCCAAAGTTTATATACCCTTGCAGATAATTTGTTACTTATCATACAAGATATTGATAAAATATAACATGTATAATGTAAAATGTATGCAAAATGTAAAATTTATATGTAAAATATGAATTTAGACCGATCTTTCCTATGGCAGCTATATGATATATTGGTCCTATTTCAATGAAATTTCTAGAAGGTTGCTATAATTAACTTATAAATGCACAAATAAACTTTGATTCGAATATCTTGAAAAATAGCGAAAATATACAAATTTTTGCACATCGTTTCTGTGGCAGCTATAGGATATAGTCGTCCGATTCGGCCAGTTCCAACATATATAGCAGTGAGAGTATATAGAAGACTATATCCAAAGTTTCAGCCCGATAGCTCAAAAAGTGAGAGACTAGTTTGCGTAGAAAAGGACGGGCGGACAGACGGGCAGACGGACGGACAGACGGACGGACAGACGGAATTGGTGAATTTATAAAAATGTTTAAATATGTAAGCAGGACATTGATTAACCATATAACTAGTTACTACCATAAATGTGGCATTTAACCATATATTTATAATTCTTTATCCAATAAACTTGCTTCCTTCCTTCTTTTTATCATCCTGAATACAATTCCCAGCCTGTTCATAAACTCACCCAAGGCGGCGCCTTTTAAATTCATTTTATATTCACTTAAAAAACAAAAAAAACTCTTGAAATAAACCTCAAGCAGGCTTCAAGCCTCAAGTTGATGTAGGTCTTGCTAATCCCCATTCGGCATGCCCTTTTCAACGGGTGAGAAAATATCATTCGAATCATTATGGATTCCAAAACAAATACATTTCAAGTTGCTCTGCTGATGAAACAAACAAAAGTTTCCCATAAAACAAGCAGCGTGGTGGATACATTAACGAGCATTACGAATTACATAATTTATTATTTATTTGCGTTAACAATGCGTCAGAGCTTAGTTTATTTTATTTATTTATTTATTTCGATTTAAATCTAGGGCGCCACCGCGTCGGCTCAAGCGTATTTGGTTTCGTGGAGGGAAGTAAGTCAATGATTTAGCGGCGAGGCGCTTCCTCCAAACGGGCCACCTTGCGTCGCAGCTCCACAAGCTCTGCCTGCAGGCGATCCACATGGACTGGACCACTGGCTACTGCCACAGGGGGAGCAGCTGGTGTCACGACGGCTGGCTTAAAGGGCACCGCACCCTCTACACTGGCAATGGAGAAGTCGGGATGAATCTGGGGCGTTGTAACCAGCTGACTGGCTGGTGTTACAGCTGGAACCAGAGTGGGACGCCCGGCAGCAGGAGCGGGCGCTGGATTAGCCGGCACAGATCCCCGAGGGTTGACTGCGGGCGCAGGATTAGCCGGCACAGAGCCCCGATGGTTGACTATCAGCTTCTGCAGCTTGGACACGGCACTGTCGCGCTGCGAATCGAGCAGCAGACGCATAGCTTCCTGGTCTCCCGAGCGTGACTTCTCCAGCGAATCGGAATCATCGATGAGCACATAGTTGATGACATGGGCATGGGTGCCCGGCTTGATGCGATAGATGGGTTGACCGCCATCGCCGCCGGTGGCCTGGGAAATGGAGGGTATGTCGCCCATTTTTGCCATCTTGCCGCCGACTTGAAAGATCGATGTGTGTCCGTTGACGACCAGCGGCTTGGGCAGTATGTATGGCGAAGAGACGAACTGACAGCACTTCCGCTTGGTCTTGTCCACCACGGTGGCCACTTTGCAGCCGGCTGTGTTGCAGGATCGCAGCGGGAGCAGGGCTTCTCCGCCAAAATTCGCACTGGTTGATGCCGCGTTTGCTTGCTGCATTTTTTGTTTGTTTTTTTCTTAGCTCTTGCGATGTTGATGGAGGTGATGTTTCAGCGCCTTCAGCTGGCTAATTCGTTGCTTCAAGGCACGCACTTTTTAGTCAGCTTTCAGTTGTTTAAATTTTGCTTTAAAATTGTTAAGTTTTACGCCGGTTTTAGCGTCGCCGCGAGTTTTTTATTGCTTTAATCTGACAGTGTTGGATAAATACCAAATAAAGTTGTTGCCCAGCACTAATGCTGGAATATACTAAACAAAAATACCACCCTGCGCTGTGCGCCTGTCGATAGACCGATAGGCAGTGTGGCGGGTAATTTGAAAAATAAGCAGGATGGAGGAAATATACTTTTCTTGATTTTTAAAAACGAACTCTTGGGTTTAAAGGCCTATTGATTTTGTTAATAACAATTTAATTATGTAAACAAATAAATATAAACCATTTTTTAAAGGCTTTAATCTCGTTAGGCTTAAAATTATTTAAAAATTGTCATAAAAATCATAAGATAACTTAATGTTTTTGTTAAAAACAAAGAAACTTTAGGAAATTTTAAGAAAATATGGCAGAACATTTTAAAAAAGAGGGATAATAATGCAGTTTGCATGTTATTTGCTTAGAAAAATGATGTTAATTCCCTAGAAATCCACTAAGTATGTTCAATTTGCATATAAAATCGGGATGAGTGCATTCAGGTGTCTGGCTTTAATCAGTGCGTGGGTGCAACGACCACCGCGATGACCT
Source organism: Drosophila baimaii (assembly GCA_018874675.1). Classification (NCBI taxonomy): domain Eukaryota; kingdom Metazoa; phylum Arthropoda; class Insecta; order Diptera; family Drosophilidae; genus Drosophila; species Drosophila baimaii. The sequence continues at coordinate 41,632 of JAEIIU010043900.1, forward strand.
CGAAATGGAGTCGGCAGATGGAGCTGAGCACTGGATGCGAGATGGACATGGGTGTGGAGTGGAGCAGCAGTGGAGTGGAGCAGTGGAGCGGTGTGGCACCCGCTTCATTTACATTCCAAGTACTTTAAAAGCGGACGCGAACCAAGGGGTCGTTAAAAGATGCATCGGGTTTTAGTATACTGGAACCCGCGAGCGAGCGGACAGTTCCAGCCGCCGCCAGCTTCTTTAATTTCCACTCGTCAATCATCCATCTCGGCCGAGTTGGCCGGCACTCAGAGTTGCAGCCTCATTGTTGGCTCAAATGAAATAATTACTTTAGCACACAGCGACTGACTGCGTCGGGCGATGGGAGCCAGAGATGGAGCTGGAATATCTCCTGCTCTCTGTGCCCCTGCGTGCCTCTGCATCCTTAGTCATGGCCAATATATCGACTCGCATTAACCACGACAACTGCAACAACAACTACAAGAACTGAGGAGAGGGCCAGGCAGTGCTGCAATAAAATCCACCAACACGTCTCGTCCCGAGTCCGGGAATAATAAGAAATGAAATGCCATTTATTAAGCATTAATAAGTGCAAGCATCCACGTCCATCCATCCTCCGAGGCCTCCTCCATCCTCCATCCACCATCCACTACTCCAAGTGCTCCAAGAGGAGCACTCCCATTTGACTCAGCATGCGATGGCCGACGCGATGCCTGTGGCCATCCGCGCTCCTTTTCCTTTTCTTCCTTTTTGCCGCTGCTGATCCCTCCCTCCCTCTGTCCTGGTTAACTTGGTTAGTGTTATGCTAACATGCAGGCACCATTTTGGCCATAAAGTGGAGTCAGGCAGGCAGGCAAATAAACTCTTTGCTCAACGGGTGACAGGATTCCAACTTGCCACAATTTATATCCTAGACTATAGTTCGCCCTCTTGTTGGGTTTCCAAATGTGGGTCAAAGCTTAAAATATTTTTTAACATATTCTTTATTACTTTTCAAAGATTTTTTAATTAATAAAATTGTGCAAATAACTTTGAACGTTGCGTAAACTGTATGAAAATATTTATATGCAACCAAAAACTGCATACCCCTGGCTGCCCGTGACTAATCAGAATTCAAGCCGAGTACCTGAGGCCTTAAAAACTGCAAAAAAAACTGAAAAAAGCTGCAAAAAAACTGCACACAAAGGACCGTCGGCACCTGCAGGGTTAACTTAATTAAATTCCATTGCGTTTTGGCTCAGAAATGTGCGCAACATGGATGCAATTATGAATTATAAAATTAATATAAAGCGCACTTAACATGCAGGAACGTCGACGGCAGCGGAAATATTTCACCGAATCCAGCCCACAGACTGAGAGCCCGAAACCCGAACCCAAACCCGCAGAACTCTTCGCCCCCCTTGGTGGCCAGCAAATGGAGGAAGGGGACTCCCTTCTTAATTCACCTTTTGCCCAGGCAGGTTGGGTGTGGACCCTAAAATCTTAATTGCAGGGAGCACATGTGGAGAGCCTGGCTTGTGAGCCTTGTGAGCTCAAAGTGCAGGTCCTTCTCCATTTGAGGAGTGCTCTGAAATATAAAGATTTAGCTGGCATTGTTTTTTAAAATTGCAATGCAATTTAGTGTACAAGTTTATGTGAAATATAGACTTCAACTTATTGTACATTAAATACAAAATGTTTTATTTATATAAGGCAAATTTTATAGCCATTTTGTTAGTTCTTTTTAATTTCAATTGAATTAATAACTAAATTCTAAAAGATAAAACCGTGACTAATACTTGGCCAAGAAAAGTGAATACAGTTTAGTATCTTTATGCAGCTTGAGGTACTATTTATTATTTATTTATTATTTTAAAGCATTTTCAAACTAATATATATAATTTCCTCACCCAAGTACATCCTTCCTCATACAATTTGATGTTTAAATAAAATTGTTAAAAGCCTGATTGCTTCGCGAATTGTGTCCAATGTGTTTGTGCTGTTGAAGTAGAGTTTATTACCGCTCAGGAAATGTATTAAGCAAGGGATAATGGATCCAAGACTGGGTGCCTCCTTGCCTTACCACGTGCACTTGGTGGTGGACCCTGGACCCTCGTCAAGGCTGATCGATTCGGACAGTTCGCATCCGAAGTTTTTCGGCGAGTCATGCCACTTTACACGGAATTTTGGCGTAATGAGAAAGTATTAGTGTGGGTGTAGTGGAGTTTTCTTGGGTGTGGCGGCGGCAGTTCAATGAACTCATTGCCTGAATACCTGAGCAGGTGACAACCCTGTGCAATTGCCAAAAAATAAAAAGAAAACGACCACGAAGACCCCAAAAATGCACACACCGTACCGAGGCATCTAATGGCCGCGGCATGTGAACACGTCTGGGACTTGTCTGCCGCACGGAACAAGTTGCATCCTTTTGGTTTATTTCTCCTTATCGCTTCTTACCTTATTCCCACTTTAGTTTTAGTTTTGTTTTTATTTTTTTTTTGGCCTGGTCTGGTACATAAAAAATTGAATTCCACGACAGCGCTGGCCAACACAACACATGACATTCAGTTCGGCGGTAACAGTAGCAACAACAATGAGAACTTTTTGGCAGAGGGAATCAGCACGAGATGATGATAGTGATTGTGTGACACTGAGTCTTAGAAAGAGCTGAACATATTAATTACTAAAACATTCTAAAGAATGTAAATAGTTAACTGAAAAATCTAGAAGATATTAATCAAGAACTAAAACAGGGTAATGGTTATAAACATAACAAGTACATAATAATTTCGTAGTATTTTAGTGGTTAAAAATTGTAATATTCGTATTTAAGAATTGATAAATTAATTAGAACTTCTACTTATGTACTTGTATTGTATCCCATAAAAATTGGTGGACTTGATATCGCTTGAAATGACGCCCATAAGTATGCTACAAAATGTCACTTAAGAAAACAAATAATTTAGGTACTAAAACGTTGCATACTTTTAACCATATTATTATTAGATTTTAGTTTCTACCTTCTTTTGGATATTATTATATTATTATTATAAATTATAATATATTATTATACAAATATATACAGCTGCGGAAAAAAAAATAGCACTGTGGTACAAATTTTGCTTCATTCAAATTTTTTTAAATTTTAAATTTTTAACTTTTTGAGGTTATTTTTATAAAGAATCTGATATTATTTAACGATATAGAACGAAATCAATCTTGATTTTAACATATTTTCGAAATATTTTATAGTAGAATATTAATTCCTAGGTTTTCAGGCGGCAACAAAAATATTTGGAATCCTTTTATTATAATATTTCAAATATATTGAGCCTTCTGTTGTTCTCAAAGTCCACAAAAAAGGACAATAAATGTGATATATAAGAGATTTTACAAACGGAACTAGAAAAATAAGGTTTTGTATTAAATTTATTGATTTATTTATATATTCCATTAAAAGAAAGAGGATGCCATTCCCTTTTTACTAACAAATAGAGTCACATTTTCACATAATATTTTGTATTATTCATATTCATATCTTATATTAAATATTATATACGTATATATATTCCAGTGCTATCTGAGCATAATTAATATAAAATTCGCGAGTCCGCTCTGTACTTGAGTGCGATCAAGTGAACAGCAAGCTGTGTGGACGCCGGACAGACTCCCAAAAACTCCTTGTCGTGGCTGCCATCGTCTGGCAGACTGGAATCAGACGGAGACAGACGCAGACGCGGACACAACAACACTTCCAGCAGTGCAAACTGCGCAGTGCGCATGCGTAGCGTACCGTAGCTGTTAGAACCACCGCACACAGATACTCACACTCACACTGACGCGGCGAAAAAGCACTTGCAAAAGCAGACACAAGCAGCGAACGCGAAAAAGGCAAAGAGAAAAAAGAAAACGGAGACAAAACGCAGAGAGAGAGATCCCAGCAAATGTTTTATTTAACCTTGACTTTGAAATTCTCATTGCAAAATGCCGAGGAATGCACGCAAACATCTACACATAAATACTTATAGTGCTATGTTATATTGTATATGGCTGTGTGATCGGGGCTTTTCTTGGGTTTATTTTCGATTTCCGGTTTCGCCTGCAATTTGGTTACTTAACTTAAGATGATCATCTTCTTCTAAGGATGGCTTATTGGGATATCGAGAGGGTTTCTATGTTGAGAGGGATATTTCTTATTAATATTCAAGACTTTAATAATGTGTTTTGTTCATTTTATATTATAAAATTTATAAATTTCAAAAGGCAGTCCTTCCTTTAATATAATATAGGATGTAGCTCAAAGAATTCATATATAATTATTATTTTTAATGAACCTTATGGATTTGATCGATTCTTCCCCTAAGCTATAACGAATTTTTCTACTTTTCCTAACCTAAACTTATTTCTTATCATTTCAGATGATAGCTAGCCAGGACAGGAGTCTTCTAAACCAATTACAGAACGTAGAGACTTAAAGTATATACAAAAAAAGACCAGGATCGAAGCGGATTATAATAGCACAGCTCAACTTTGGAGCCAACTGCAATACTTTTGTACGCCGTGAGAATTGCGGAACCAAAAGGTATGATTCTATATCTATATATAAATTCGATATATTTTTCAAGTTTTATAAAAACTATCTCTAAAAAAATATTTGCCAAGAGAATTTTTGTGAATAAGTTGGAAGAGGAACATCTAAATGCCAAATATGATTTAAAATAAGGTTTGAAAGGCTTTCAAAGCTTCTATCTCTAAAACTACACACACAACAGCACTCTTTAAAATTTTCCCATCGAAAAAACCCATCTTAAATACGTTCAACGACTATCCATCCTGTAATTGGAATGCTCTCCGGAATTGTATCTGTGACCCACACAAGTGTCCAGAATACATCCGTTTGGCAGTGCATCCGCCAGCTCGATGGCACCATTAATCGAATTGAATACGACTGTATCCTTGTGGCGCCCTCATCCTTCCACAGCCCTCGCCCCCCCCCCTCGCTTCTAGAAATCCGCTTTGAATGGAATTTGAAAATCGATAAATGGCAATGGCGACGGAAATTGCTGTTGCATGGCGGTTGACACCGTGTTAATGGGCCACTTATAACGGCTTTGTTAGCGCTGCCTGCACACGGATCTTCTTTTCCTCCTCCTCCATCGGTGGCAGCTCCACCATTCCGTTGCCTCATCCTGCGGGCGTTTTGGCCTTGTTTGCGCCGCAGCAGCAGCTGCTGCTGTTTTTGGCCAACAACATCGGCGACGACGACGACGGCGACGACGACACGTGCCATGTTCCAAAGGCATGAATTATCCAGGCGCACTCCTTGCGCTGTTCCGCTTCCTTGGCGGAAAGGTGTTCGCCTGAGCTGCCGCTAATTAAATTTAATTTAAAACAAAGCTCGGCATTTCGTCAACGTGAAGCGAGTGAAGGAAGGATCCTGAAACCAAACCGAAACCCAGTGTTGGCTCATAATTGACGACTGCTGTTGGTGGCTGGCTGGCTGGCGAGAAGTGTCTTAAATTACCAACACGAGTTGGGTCCTGGCTCCTGGCTTTGGACTCCTGGCTGCTTTTCTCTCTGCTCCGATCAAATTAGATGCCATAAAAAGTGTTAGACTGCAGCGGAGTGAATGATGCACTGGGAAAAAATCAAAAAGAAAAACCAAAACTCAATGGATTTCTAGTTGATTTTAGTGGATTTTTATATAAATCAAAGTCAACCTTCTATATAATCTTTATTTAGTATAACTTATTCCTAATAAGTTACCAAAAAATACATTTTTCTCAGTGCTGAAACCAGGACATTGCCCGTGGGCCAAGGACTGGCGGTTTTTGGTGGATCCGGCGCCGAACCTTCCGCTAAGTACCGAGACATGTTATTGGCTTGTCCGTTTCTTAGTTGTTTTTTTTTGCCAGCTTGCCGTGTGTATCCTTCTTGGATCCTCCTCCTCCTCCTCCTCCTTTTGGCCTCAGGACCAAGTCAAGGAGCAGCTGGGACTTAGTCTTAGGCTCTGTCTAAGCGAAGGCAGGTGGCTCGAGCCATTGGCGATTTAAGGCCAGCCATCTCTACCGACCATTGTCTACAAAAAAAAAAAAAAAGAGAAACCAAAGAAAGCAAAGGAGCAGAAGACAAGAGAATAGCCCGAAAGAAGGCCCAAAGTCTTGAAGCTTAGTAAACAAAGCCAGGCTTTAATATTCATTGATCATTCTGCCAAGTCGAGTCCAATTAAAACGCCACATAAAGTATAACCCAAGGCCACGAATCCAAAGAATCGAAGTGGGCCCTGCGAGTGCAGCTTCTTCAATTGGAGTTTCCAGTTAAGATGTATATCTCGGGGCCATGTCTGGGCCGATCCAGAAACAAGTATTTGTTTACCGTTAGGGGAGCAATCAAAACGGCGATCCCCGCCTAAGCTTCGTTCTCCGGGTATCCACTGGTGATGGTGCCCCACTTTGAAGGCCAGCGGCCGGCAATCGCCACGAACCCTATGATTAAAATTTAGGTCTGATACTCGCTTTGCGGGTCGGGGGATCATCATATATATATATATGTAGGTATATACTATATAGTATATGCATGTGCGTAATTACCTGTCCCGATCGCGATCCTTCTCAAATTAAAGTCAAACTCCTCCCCTTTCATGAAGGGGCAAAAGAGCTACTACCTGCGGCTGATGTTAGATTTATAAATAATATCAACTTGCTGCACGCTTTCGAATTGTTAAGCAGTCGTCGCATGAGGCAATGCTTATTATTGCTTATTTTCAGCAACAAATTATATACGAAAACTACGCAGGCACAATTAGGTGTATTCACATATGCATTTAAACACGAACAATGCTATATAATAAATGAAATAATTATAAAACAATCAATGATATCTCAAGCATACTAAATATGGAATAAACTCGTGAGTTACCGATAAAGTTTAAATACAATTTGATTAAATAATTACTAACATGAAATAGTTTCATACATTCTATAGTCTTTCTTTTTTTATTTATTATATTTTGAGTTGATAAATTAATATTTGTTTTTTATATATATAATTTTATTTTGTTATTTATTTACTACAAAATACAATAGTAAATCCATTATACCAATTACTTCGCTTATTCTTCTTTATAAAGTCAGCATTTGCCTTCCTTCTTGGAAATTTAAATTTGTATTTTTTTGCATGGGTTCGTTTTAGAAAGTCCGTTTTGATATTTATGCACTCCAAATTCAAATTTACGATCAATAGTTTTGACTCAATTAGGGTTTCAAGCTCAAGTTATGACCTATTAATATCATAAATTCAAAATGCAAATTGTCAAAATAAAAACAGGATCTTGCTTAGACCACCTTAGTTCATATGTAAATAGATTTTCTTGGTTTATTTTAGTTCTTTACGTTAAACCTAAGCTTAACAAACAAAACAATATTAAAAACGATCGATCGTAAACTCATATCGTAAAGCAAATACTAAAAAGTCTCCAATTAAGTAGAATATCGTTTCGTGTGGTTTGTGTATTTACTAAAAGTGTAAAATATAAGTCAAGTGTATAAGACAGCGTGTAAAAAACTTCAGATAACATTTTCAGTTCAGTTTTTACAAGTTTATATCACAAAAAAACATAAAAATTAAATTATTAAAATTTAAAATTAATTAAAGAAATGAGATTCATACAAAAAAAAAATATTTCTCAATCAGGTTTAGCTATAGTTTGAAGAATAACAAGAGTAAAATATGTATATCAATTTTCATTGGGTTTTAATTTATTTAAAATTGGAATTTTAATTAGAAAGATTCAAATATCCCATTTATTGAGCTAATTTAACTTATAACATGCATTTAAATATATAATGTATAACTAAAAAATACATTTAAACCAAAAGAAAGACCTTTATTAATGGGTCAATAAGCAGCTGACGCCCCTTAAAGTGTCAAAAGAATTTTTGCCTTGCACTTTGATCATTATTATTTAATTGTTTTGGGGGTTAACCATTAAAATCAGAACAGACCGCATGGAGACAATACATTTTTCTGCAATATAACCACTTAAGTGTCTCAAAGAACCTCTGAGTTTCACCCAATTTCGCTGGCTATGTGTTGGCTTTGCAGTTTTTTCGGGTTGCCATACAAAATGCCGACTTTTAGTTTGTCGAGCCCCCTCCAAAAACCCTATAAGAATGCCTCGGGCTGCTGGCAAAGTGACAGTTGTAATATTCAGCACTAAACATGCAGATCTTCGCTTTGATTATCGCAGCCCTAGTGGCCTTTTCCGGCGCCTCCTGCCCGAATTCCGGCTACGCGGCACCTTCTGGCTACCCAGCTCCGCCGTGCCCCAAGAACTATCTGTTCAGCTGCCAGCCCAATTTGGTGCCTGTGCCCTGTGCCAAGGAGGCGGCGGCATCTTATGGATCTGCTGGAGCCTACAGCGAGCAGATGCCCCTGTACACCGGATACCCAAATCAGCCGCACTATCAGCAGTATCATCAGAGAATCGGATCGGCAGCTTTGCTGGAGGAACTGCGTGGATTCGGTCAGGGATTCCAGGGTCAGCAGAACTAGATGGGGACTGGAAAGGGATATATGTAAAGGAACTACATTTTCATCTGTGATGGAACTGTGGAAACTGTTTTGAAACCTGATTATTAAAATGCTAATATCAAAAACACTGTCCTCTACTCTCTCTAAACATTTAAATTTGAAGGAATCTCATTGGAAGTATCTTAGAAATATAGTAAAAGTCATCTGTGGGGGTGACTAGTACTTGCAAGAATTTCTAAAGATTTATTACACTTCTTTTTGTATTTTTTAAAAGCTTTTCTTTTTATTTTGTTATTTTTAGATACAAAAAAGAAGAGTCATGTTCGTTCCACATTTAAAGAGTGATTTTATATGTAATTAAGGGTAAATACTACTCCTATTTCTAGTACATAATGAAACCTATAAGCTTCCGTAGTCAAATCTCTACTCATATATCCAAAAAAAAAAACCTAGACCAGAGACCACATGCTTAGCTAGAATGTCACTGGCTGCTATGCCTGCTGTGTGTTTGTATTATTACTGCAGGCGTCGTCATTAAACGGATTATTGAAAACCATTTTCCGAGCATTTTCCCTCTTGAGTTTCCCCATTTCTCAAACGATTCTCTCCGATCGGCTGCTGTGGCTTCTCTCGAGAAAGATTTTTGTCAATGGATGCGGCGCGCGGGTGCCAAAAAAAAATTATTGTCAGTCGAAATTTCTGTCTCTTGTGCGCTCGGTCGTCGGTCGTCGGTCGTCGTCGTAGTCCGCTGTGATCTGCTCTGATCTGCTATCTGCTCTACATTGCTTACACGCATATAGATCGGTCCATATAGCCCCGATATTCCAGTACTTTTGATATATAGAGCTGCGGCTGGACACGGTGGCTACGGTGGCCAGTGTCCCGCAAAATCGCTGCCATGTGTCTGTCGGCCTGCCAGGCGGCCAAGTTGTGACCCAATTCGATGTGTGGCTGGCCATTTAACGATTAGTGGCCATTACGCCTGAGTGTTTGTTTATTTTGCTGTGCGACCGCACAAGCGATTCCAAAAATGATTGCGTAATTTACTCAGTGGCGACAATTCGCGCGCAACGAATTAACCCAAAAGGAAGTTAAGTTTTGCGGTATTACTATTCCTGTTCAACGAGTGATTCCATTGAGTGGCCGCCATGAAGAAGCTACATCTGGGGGCCAAGCACAAGGGCAAGTCCTATAAGCCCTTTAGGAACAAGAACCGACGGGTGAGTTGTTGCCGGAATGGCGGAGGTCAGCTTTATTCGAGGTGAAGCTGGGTCCCGTCCCTCCCTGGTGGGTTCCGATTCTTTCCCTGATTTAGTGTCACGGCCCTGCCCCCGGGCCCGGGCGGAATTCGTATATTTTTATCCACTCGATCGCTCGCTGACTGCTCGCCCAGCTCGTCAGGCTGTTTGCCACCATTTAAATACACACACACACAGGTTCAGGGAGTGCTTACAGTGCGTATCAGTAGTATGTGGCAACGAGGCGGATGAGTGATTGTATTTATTAAGAGCCTGTATTACTCATACGACTAGTTGGACCAAGGGGATTGGGGTTATTGTCGATTTTTAAGCCATTTATTTTGCTTTTATCTTATAAAGCTTGCAATTAAATATTTAACATAATTTCTAATAAAGTTCTATAAAAAAATATCCTTAAACTTCTTTAAATTCACTTGTCAGTATTAAGTTATAAGGTTATATATTAATTTATATACTTAGTTCCCTTAATATAACCATACTACACTTGTCGTGCTTTATAGTTTCGCTACGCACTGTTTTCCTATGCCATTTTCTTGTGTTTTTGTCATTTTTCTCTTGGCTTTCACAGACAATTGAGGGGAAGAAAGGGAGACTTTGGCTATCTCACCTCTTACTCATCTTCGAGATCTGCACGGTCTGCATGGTCGTAAACCCAGTCAATGTTGATACTTTTGCGGCGCTCGTTAACAACTTGGCGGATTCTCGGGTTTCCCCATTGCATGCACGCCTCTGATTTGTTTTTATTTCAGAGGACTCTCAGAATAACTGAACAATATGCATTTATATATATGTATGCGATGAGATGGCTGCACAGCAAAAAGGAGCACATGTGTAATAATACGTAAAAGTGATACTAGGCGCACATAAATCCAAGATTCCCACCTATTAGGTACCTGTAACTAGAGTGTTTCTCAAATTATTACTTAATACTGTTTATATTTAATTTTTTTTTATATGTCATATATTTTTTGAGAGGTTTGTAGCTCAGGGAATTGTAAATATAATTTATAATTTTCCATATATTGTTGAAGAGTTTAAGCTGTACTTAATTCTGTTTTAAAATTTTTATATTAAGATCTTTGTCCTCTTTTTTTTGGCTTCTCAGATCTCATTAATCCTTTTTTAAAAATCCACCTAACCCAGATCCTAAGCCACTAGAAATATATTCTATATTAGATAGCTTTATCCATATCACTTACTGCTCTAAATGACTTTCCCAGGAAGGTAAATAGAACAAGGGATAACCAAATATGCATTGCGGGCGTCATCGGAAAGGCGCTGACAGCGCAGAAGGAAAAGCGGAAAAGTGGAAAAGCGAGCGGCAATCGGGGCTGACCATGAAAATATTTGCCAAGGGGTCGAGCAGCGGGTAATTGCACTGGAAAATAGCAGAAGAGCGTTGACCTACCCACAAAAAAAAAAAAAAAACAGAAGGAAAAAGAAAAGCAGAAACTAGTGAACAAAAGGGGGGTGGGGTGGGTAGTGAGTGGGCGGCAATGGGGTTTCGATGGCAACCAAAGTTCATTACTAGTTGTTGGGGGCGAAGTTTGATGGCTCTTTGGGCAATCGTCAATCGGCGAAAGGTAAACAAAGAATCGACCCGCACAATGGGCACCCCTTCGGTTTGAGCCCTTTGTTTTTTTTTCTTTCTTCTTGTGTTGTTTTTGGCATTGCCTTTTTTGAAATGTGTAAACGCAAATCGCGACCATCGCCCCGCGACCTTCCTGGCCAGCAATACAACGGTACACAAGTGGGAGGCCACCCTAAAAACGGGTGGAGAACAGAGAGTGGAGACCAAGAGCTGGCGCCTGCGTGGTATGGCAGTGGAGAATCGATATCTGCGCATGCTCCTGCGCTCTCGCGCTCTCCCTTGCCCAGCGAGCTGTCAAACTGTCTCCGCTCGCCTGGAATAATTGTGACGCTCTCTTTGCACTTTCTCTTACGCTCTCACCTCCTGTCATTCTGAGTGAGGAAATGGAAAGCGGAATGTTTACGTTATGGGACACACAGTGTGTGAAAGCAGAGAAAATACCAAAAGAATGACCTTTTGGAGATGTAAATATTCAATTAATTAATTTAAGTATATGTTATTTTAATACGATCCGTTCTTCCTCTCTTATAAACCCTTGAAATAAATAACTAAATAGTAACTTTCCACTAGAGATGGGGAATAATCGAAGTTTTTGATGTTTTCATATGAGAAAATCGGTTTTAAATCAATTAAAATCGATGTTTCTCTACCTCTACTTTCTACATACCAAGACCTCAATATTATTATTGTTATGCTCAAAGGACGTTTATATGTTTGTGTTTAATATTTGAATGTAATAAGTTACAAAAACTATATTTTCTTACAAGGATTATAAGCAATTGGCGTAATATTCCTTGAGCGGCTGAAGGTTATGATACTGACATGTGAACCAAGTATTAATTATTTTATTACAATGCATATGATTATATTTATTAGCACATCAATATACACCAATAGCTACAGAATAATTACCATTAAATGAATTACCCATTTAAGTAATTGTAAAATAAATTAACCTTTTAAATCTTCTTGGACAAATTAAATATTTCTTTATTTAATCAAATTAAAAAAACATAAGAATAAATAAGCTTATAATATATAGAAATATATATATTTATTTCTAAAGAATCTTCTAAACAAAGTATTTTTAATTTATTTCTGTTATCTATAATATAGAAACATGTTTTCTAAACCTTAAACAAAGTAAAATAACTTACAGAGACAATAGTGTAGTATTTTGATTACAAAAAAATATACAAACCTGAAAATAATGTTTGTAAAAGTGCACTTTTAGCTAAATTCCTTTTGAATTGGTATTCGTAAATACCTGACAGAGCTGCTGACATTGCTACAAGCAGGTGATTTTACCTGTGTAATCGCTTAAGCCTTACCTCTGCATAATATGTGTCAGCAATTGATGGCCAACAGCTGTAACCCTTTCTTGCCTCTGGCAGTGTTTGGCGCTCGCGGCCAATTGGCGGGGCTGCCAACAGGTGGACCTGCTGTACCACCCCCCCTTTTCCCCCTAAGCCACCTTCAACCCGGAAAAGTGCTGAAGCTATCGATTTTCCAGTCTCACCGCTGACCAGTAATGTTTTCTGAATAGAATGGGGGCGAGAAGGCAAAGGTTGTGTGGAAAGTAGACCCTTTTGGCCGCAAAAACAACTTCACCTGCACAGTGGGCCAAAAGCGGGCGAGTGGCTCTTGAAAAGCGAAATTTGTTTACATTCACTGCGCTGTGTGTGCGTGTCTGTGCTGTGCGTGTGTGTGTGAGTGTGTGGGAATGTTGGTGTATCTGAAAACTGAGTGAAGCATTTACGCACTGGAAGCAGGCGAGAAAACTCTACACGGATTTCCCGGAGCGGAGCAGACGTTTCGTTAGTCGCCTTCGCCTTCCACATACAGAAACGATTCAGTTAGCGTGTGAGTGTCGGACAGTCGAATCGAATCGAATCGAATCGAATCTAAAAAGCAGGAATGTGAATCGGGTGAAGTTCAGTTCAGCAAACGGGAAAAGCCAGCGAAAGGGTTCGAAATCTTGAAGGATTCGGTTGGATATCAACGCAAAGCACAATCACTATATCGCAAAACCCCCACTCCGACCCCACCGCCGTGTGTTTTCCAGTTCACTTCTTTCCGTGTGTGTGTGTGTGTGGATATACTAGAAAAAGTAAAAAAAAAAAGAAAAGAAAAAGTGATTTGAACAGAGAACCGCGACCCAACGCCACTGACATAAATACCTATTTTTAACTTTAATCCATTTGGATTCGGGATCAGCCATCGGTTCCAGGCCATATGCAAATCATTTCTGGGCAATAAAGGCTGCGGAAATCCCTTCCAGTTAACAATTTAAAGTTATATTTTTTGTGCCTGTGGCTTCCAATCCGTTTTGACAATCGCCTCGCTCTCTCTCTTCCTCCCTCTGTCTCTCTTTCACTTTCTCGCACTCTCTCCGTGCATCTCCCTCTCTGTCACACTCGCTGTTTTTGTGTCAGTGTCAAAATCAAATTGATTGCTGTTGTTAACCACCAAAAATATTGCCAATGTCAATGCTACAAAACCTGCAAAAACCTACAAAATCTACGACAAAAAATCAACAAAAAAACAAGTGCAATAATTTTTGTATAGCTAAAATCTAATAGAAGCTTCGTGTCCTGCCAAAAAAAAAATAACCATAAACTGAAAGTGTAAAATATTGGGAATAAACACAAATGAAGTTGGAAGAAAAATATCTTGTATACATTTTTGTATGTGACTGAGCCATAGCGTGATTTTATAATCTTTTTACCATATACAAAGTTTGTAATACAAACCAAGTGAATAAGGGTTTCATCAAAACAAGAACAAGAAGCCATCAAAAATGTTATTCCAAATAAATTAACAATAAAACAACAAAGAAAACAAGTGCAACTGAAAACCCATTAAAACCCGACTAGAAAACTAGTCACTCTCTCCGGAACAGTCTTCGCATATATACGTAATCATTGCCAGCTCAACGTCTTGCCAGCCATCATCTTCTTCTCCATCTCCATTTCCACCATCATCATCGTCAACGCCATCGCCATCGCCACCATCATCGCACCATCTGGCGGTGCTGGTAGTGCTGCTGCTGCTCCTGCTCCTCTCATCGCACCCTGTCGTCGCAAACGCCGGCAAGATATCCTCGTTCGAAGAAGACTATCGGGCTGACAGGCCCATGGTGCAGCGCGCCTCCTCCTCGGATGCACCCTCCGTTCAGGGTGGCCAACATCGGGAGTCTCGATTTGGCCTCGGTTACCCGTCCTACCAGAGTGGCTACAACAAGCTATTCACACAGGTGCTAAGCGAAAACTATTTATGGGAATCTCTGATGGATTTATTTTAATTAAGGGTTTTGTTTATTAAATCAATTTAATTATCACTGTGCTTGGTTGGCATCAAGTTTTTTAAGATACTGTTATCCAACTATAATTCTCTGTCGGGGTTAAAACCCCATGGCTATTGATGGAAAGCGTTCAATATTAGCTCATAAAATGCAATTAACAATCAATTTCCTTGGCTGTACCTTCGTTGAAAGAAAATATAGTGACAGTGTATGCCATAAGCACTTAGGATAACCTTTAATGCATTTAATTTAATTATTAATTCTACTTAATATAACAAACTCTCAATAACGCTTTAAATATATACTTTGGATTGAGGTTTTTTCATGGGGTTCCATTTTTTTTACAGGATTGTTTAGAAGCTATAAAAACAATGTCGAACAATGTCGTCCTTTAATGTTAAACCATTTGGGTTTGTAATTCAATAAATAAATTGTAATTTGTAAGTCAATATTTAAATAGAGCAACAAATTCAATAAATTAAGTCAATTGCTTGTGGGTAATAAATTATTCGAACTGAAATTATTTGCCCATGAATTATTAATCATAAGAAAATTACAAATCATAAAAATCGTAAGAAATACACTTTTCTACAAAAAAATGAAAATCTTATGTTATCTTTTTTAAGATTTTTATAATTACATTGTATCTTAAAGATAATCATATAAAGCTTTATGCATTTTTGTTTATTTACATATTAGAAGAGGTATATTCTCAGGGCTAATACCAAAGTCAAGCCCTGATAAATCGTTAGCTAACAGAGTGGCTTTTCCGCCAAAGTGTAGCTAAACTTCTTAGCTTTAAAATATTGCTTCGCTTGCTTTATAAATATCTACATTGTTTTATATGAATTGCGTTAGTAACAAAATACATTATTTATACCCAAACTATTATTTTACCCCACTAAGACCTCAAAACAACGACCACGACCTCAATCAAACCCTTTGAAGCAATATCAAAGAGACAGTCTCTTGCATTTTAAGCAAGAATAAGTTTTCCATAATCAAGTTAGTGTCCCAAAGCTACGTATACATAAATATTGTTACACTAATTGCTTTAAATATTCAATTTTGCCCTGGTCTTGACTCATGTCAATATATGTATATAGCCAAAAATATGGCCAAACGAATTTGATACCAACTGTTGCGCCACACGTACAGCAACAAAGAGCCATTAAAAACCGGCCACAGTGCGCTGCATTCATTGTTCGCCCCGTTTTTGGCAGCGGGCCAATTTAATTTTGTTTTGATTATGGTTTTCAGATGGCTCTGACCAAAATTAATTTATCTTCCTTCAGCTCCATTTGGCTTGAGTGAATTTTATTGTATTATATATTGACCCCGGTTTTTCCTTTGGGCTTTTCCAGGGTTCTGCCGACTCGAACTACTCACAACCGTCATCCGATCTGTCGCTAGACGAGGAAAAGGAATCGCTTCGGCGAGAAAAGGAACGTCAGGCCTTAAGCCAGTTGGATAAAGCGAGGGTGAGTAATATTATATATAAAATATAATATATAATATATAAATGAAGCAATGAAGCGTTTAGCCAACTCGAGGTTTTTTTTAGTTCGGTGTAATTGTTTATAGACACCACGATACTATAAGTCAGATCATGCCTTCAGATCTTTGTAAGCGAGGCATCTTCGTACAGTCTGTTTCGACCGTAACCAACGGTCTCATCAGCGAAGT